>JACSZP010002647.1:0-27278 GCA_016161895.1 Pinna nobilis | reverse complement strand
TTTTAAAGACAAACTTAAATACATTTGTATCATTAATGTTCAACTACGCCTTAGTAATGTATTGTATGAAATGTTTAAAGGTCTTAAACAAGATATAATTACGACGCACTCAATAAACCTATTCATTCTTAGTTTATTTTACAAGGACAATAGCTCGTACAGCGCTCCTGAATGGTTTCTTCTACCTGAAGTACTTGATTTACAGTTGTATGCTTCAGTCTTTTCTGTCATGTGAGAGGATGACGAAGACAGGACATGCGTTTTCGAAATTACGATTGCACAAAACAAACCACATTACACATACTTTGTTTTATTGATATTTTCAGCCTGTGTCTCCTGTTTCAAGCTAGAGGTGGAGGGTTCCTCACTTCCAAAAACGTTCAAACCCACCTTGAGACAAATATTCCTTTTGACAAGACAGTGAACAACAGAACTTTATGTTACTATTTTGATGATGCAAAGCCCATTTGTTGTATGGAAGCTAAGAAGTGTCAAGAAGACCCCTTACAGTTAAACAGTAGAGTGACGACAGAACGACAAATCACTGGCACAATAAGTCAATGGACAGACCCTATACCCAGTGGCGGAAGCAGTAAACAGGCTTCTGGTATTGAATCGTATTCAGTTACAGTTTACGAACTCAGGGAGGAAGGTCTTACTATGTTAAATCGTGATAATACCCCTATAATCCCCCACCAATACGTCAATTCCTCATTCGCTTTCAATTTGCCAGAGAAAAGTCCGGCTCTGTACGAAATCAGTCTGGAGGTGAAAGATGTCGCGGATAACGTTCGCTATGTAAGAAGATTAGTATTATATGATAACTCGACAAAAATAGATGTTATTNNCTGCTACCAACAAAACCCAGTATAAGTGGCAGACAAACCTCAATGACATTTGTGTATCCTGGACCGACAGGTATCACAACATGGAACACGGAGTTCTGCTGAGACCAGTCAAACCTGGGACGTTCATTATATGCAAAATATACGCTATTTTTTCTATTCAAAACATAAACACTTAGTCGGAGTCGGTTTTAATCTCATGATTGCACATCACAAATGTTTTCTCTGAGTTAATCCATAACCACTGCTTTGTTTAGATTCAGTAATTTATCAAAACGACCGTCTTACTTTAAAAATGACAGATGTATATCGCGTTTTTAAATTAGTTAAGACAGAAATCTAAGAACAAAAAAAGTGAAAAGGAAAATAAAACAAAAAATGCGATTTCATCAGCTTTAGCCCGGGCTTGATACTCAAATTATATATAAATATTGCAGTATCTCAATGCAGTACAATAATCTACTATGCATTTACTTCAAATATAACTTAAAGTAAAGATGTTCTTTGTTAACCGAAATATTTTTACAGTGATTTATTTATGCATTTGATAGACTTATTTTGAGGTATTCGCCCCCTTTCAAGGATGTTTGTTGATGTACTTCAAGCATGACCATTTGTAGTGTCACTACCTTTTGCTAATCACATCAAGAGCACATGCAATTTTGCACATGGCAATTTAATTTCAAGATAAAAATAAGTAAGCAATACATTTCGTTCAGATTTAAGAAATTGAAAGAAAATGTCCAAAATGTTTGGAGTAATAGTTTTGAAGTTAGTAAAAGAGGAATTAAGCGCATTTATCTGGTCTATGTTCGATCACATTTTGAGCTTGACAATAAAGAAAACTGGTGGGCAAAAGTGATATAAAATTGTAACTTTACTTGATGCCAAGGCAAAGATGATCTTTTTTATCTTTTATAATATAAAAATCAAAACTCACATGTATTCATATGTCAAACAGATTTGTCAAATGTTTTCAAGATTTCAGAGAGAGAGACAGAGAGAGAGAGAGATCACTCAAAATATGGTCGGTTGTATTGTTGTTAAACGTCAAATGATTTTTCACTTATGTGGAGACGTCGTCGTGTGCCGATGAAGGGCGAGAAATTTTGCTCGACAATTACGGCCGTAGAGCTTGGATGATTCTATAATGAGCCGACACCTGCCGTGACACTGGACCTCGAATTTAGTTCTCTCATCCGAAGGACAGAGACAGGCATCCGCAGCATCGCTTAAGTTCGAACCCCGGAGTTCACCACAAGTAGTCGAACACGCAAACCACTTGGCCACGGCGGCCCATAGATATAAATATTCGTCCAAAGTGTTTTTTCTGTAGTGAATAACTAAAATACCAATGATAGTGCCAAGTGTCTTTATTTTACGAATATGGTCTCTGAGTATGTAATAACAGTTTCGTCGATGCTATATTATATGCTGATCTAACGTGACGGAATATCGGTGCTACAGATGTTCTTCCCTAACCTTAAGTGTATGACAGAGGAATCTCTGTCCGAGGGGTAATATTCGTTCACATCAAATCCGATCTCTATTGTCCGATGATGATAGAGAAATCCACTAACCCTCGTGTCATGTTAACTTTGTCCATATCGAGGCTTACAGAGACATGGACCAGTTAACCTGACACGAGGGTTTGTGGATTTCTCGGTCATTGCCGGGAAATAGAAAAGGGTAGGTTTACAAAGGGCCAAAATTGGTTAAACTCAGAATTTGACGAAACTCGCTTATTGGTAAATTATAGCATGAGAATATTAATCAACAATTATTTTTAAAATTTTGGTGGGACCATTAGCATTTTTGGGGTAAAAATAGCAATTTCAGTCAAAAACCACTGGTTTCTGGAATTAATTTTTAACTTCTTTATTTTCCAACCGAATATCATCAAAATCATCGCATTACACAGAAATACTCATATTTTATAAGATGAATTATTCTGATTATTAGTTTGAACCTTCATTCACTCCATTTTGGGGAGAAAAACAAGAAAAATCAACAACAATCACTGATTTCTGGAATTAATTTTTGATTTCTTTATTTTCCGACCGATTTTCTTCAAAATCATTGCAATACATAGCAAAAAGCATATTTTATATGATGAAGTAATCTGATTTTAAGTTTCAATGTTCATTTACTCCATTTTTGGGACAAAAATAAGAAAATCAACAAAAATCACTGATTTCAGGAATTAATTTTTGATTTCTTTATTTTTGGACCGATTTTCTTCAAAATCATTGCAATACATAGCAAAAAGCATATTTTATATGATGAAATAATCTGATTATAAGTTTCAATGTTCATTTATTCCACTTAGGGGAGAAAAATAAGAAAAATCAACAAAAATCATTGATTTCTGGAATTAATTTTTGATTTCTTTATTTTTGGACCAATTTTCTTTGGATCGATTTTTCTAATAATCTGATTAATAGTTTGAATCTTCATTTACCCAATTTGTGGGAGAAAATGAGAAACATCAGCAGATATCCAGTTTTCTGGAAATAATGTCTAACTTCTTTATTTTCCGATCGATTATCATAAAACTTATTGCAATAAACAGTGACACTAAAACTTTAAAAGATGAATTAATCTGACTATTTGTTTGAACCTTCATACACCCTATTTTGGTAATGAGTAAGAAATATCAGGAAAAAACACTGATTTCCGGAATTAATACATGAATTTTTTCATGTTACATCATTAAAGATGTTATATAGTTAATACGGAAATTGTATAATTAAGAGATAAACTATTTATAAACTTGATCCTTCAATTAGCCTTTTGGGGGAAAATGATGAAAACATGGAAAATATTACTTAATCCTGGTAGTAATCAAACATCTGGGTTATTTTTTCATTTTACAATTAAACATGCCACATTCCAAACATGGGTATTTCACATACAATAAAAAAGAGATCTGTAGACGTATTTTTCAGAACCTACACTAATTACTTTGTGATATTTAAGAGAAAAATTGGTATAAATCATTAATTCCTGGATATGATTTTACACTAGAATGCAAACCATCAGAAAAATATTCACTGATAAATTGACATTATGCATGTTGAAATTATCTAGTTTTTATGGTTTCCATGGCAACGCAAGAATTTTGAGATAGAAATAACAACAAATCAAGCAAAAATTACTTATTTCTGGAAATCATTTTAGTTTTTTAATTTCTAATGTGGAAACCCTTCAAACAAACAAAATATATAAATTTAAATATTTCAATAGTTAAACTATACCATAAATAATCAATTGTCACCAAAGATTAGGTTATTTTGGGGTAAAATACATGAGAAAATTGGAAAAAAAATCACAGGTTTCTTGAATAATTTCTTATTTTTCATCTGACAAATTATGAGATCATCATATATATAAATATATTAGTTTTTGTATGTGTATCATATTGACATATATACTAGAAATGTTTTTATACACTAAGTCACCTTTTCATGACAAAATATCAGACACCGGTAAAAATCACAATTCCTGGGAATTGGTATTACAGGTTTGAATTTTCAATACGGGAGTTTTGAGATTGTAGCTTTTTTGCTCGTGGAGGCGTATTTGGACGTTGCATAACAAAGAGGTTGGGACTGATTTCCAAAGAAAGCAAAGGGTAGAGTACATATCAGTATCACAAACATGTAGCATTTATTTCAGGCTGGAAAAGGACGTAATTCTACCTTTATTGGGATGATATACTTAGTTATATTCTTTTCATAACATCTAAATGAGGTATATCCTAATAAAAACCGATATACAAAGAAACACGCAATGTTATCTAATGAGAACAGTCCCACCTTGCTGTACACTTCGCCGGCCTTTTCGGTTTTACGTTGAAGAGGTCTGCAAAGGGAAAGTATCTCAAAACCGACGTATTGATATTGTTTCAACTCATTCACACAGATTTTTGATATTCTTTATAATCTAGAAATCATTGAAATATATACAAACATAAAAATATTGATATTTTACAAAGTACCGGTACAATTACACATTTACAGTCAATTTATTATAAATAAGTTGTTTAATTCTCCATGAAGGGGGTCTTTTTATTTGACGGAAGGTTGTTACATAAAGTGAAACATTTGTATAAATAATTTTTAGCTTATTAGAATAAACCTAGATCTACAATTTTCATCTAATTATTTATCATAATCCTCATACCACATCCATACACTAAGCAAAAATCTTGTTGATGTTTCAAATTTTGAAGTGACAATAATTAAACTCATGACATTATTCACAACTGAGTAAAATGTTCTAGATCATATGATAAATACCTGTAGGCATATATACCTATTTGTATCAGCAGTGGTTTGAATACTGATATATCATATAGCTTAAAATTAATACAGCTCGCTTTGAATAATGAGCATGTTTTTAAAAGCACCTTTTTCTTGAAATAATTCAAGTTTTCAGTGTAAATAATAATGATTAAGTCAATCACAGTGCACAAGTATTATTATAAATTTTTTGGCAAAAAACATGTTTGAAAACTTTCCATGAACCCATTTTGGTGAAAATAGTAAGTTAGTGAAATTTTGCAAATTCAGATAATTTTTTCATCATCAAATCAAAAGATGCTCTTTCTACAACCTAACATAGCTATGTTTTGAACAAAATTAGTATTTTCTTGAATCTATCCATAGTAATGTTACTTCTTACCTAATGATAATTTCAGTGGAATGCATTATAATTTGAAATTATAGTATTGATACCTTTCAGAATTTTCATTTCATACCTCTGCTTAGGTGCAAAATATTTCAACAGTACCAAATAAAGTCACTCTTCTTTGTCACTTTCCACACTGGAGGTGTCACTGTCTGATTCGTCAATCGGTATTGGATGTCTTTCGGCATCTTCTACATACGCATTCCAATGCCTTATTCCAATTTGCTCATCCCGATACATGTGTCTAGGATGTCCAAGGTACCATACAATTGACGAAATATGCGAGCACATCCCTACAACCCTCGCACCTGACCTACACTTGCAGTACCATGATATCACACTGGCAACATCATATCTAATCCAAAGCTGGTAAATTTTAGACGAAACATGGCGACTCTGTAGGCGAACACGTAGAAGCCCAGGCTCTTCCCTGTGTACTTGAATTGAACAGTCGCCTTCTAAATATTCCTGTGCATAACTTGGGCTTAAACGAAGTTGGTATGATCCACAAGTCAGAGATCTCAGCTGATTCTCATCCAGAATTGGGAAGTCCTTTAAATCATCTGTAGGCATCCAGCATGCACTACGTCGGTCCAAGTGATTTTCATTGACATACTCTTTCAATGCGTTGACTTGTTTGGACAGGTAGAACATTTTGGAGCCCAAAATCTGGTCTTCATCAGATGGTGCTTTAGAAAGGGACTTCGAATATCTGAAATTAGCAAGAAAAACCATTGTTCGTACCAATGCTGAAACATTTAACCAAAATTTATGAATATATTATTCGAAACACGTTTTGAAAAAAAAGGATTATGAGGATTATTAACAGATGGATCTTTCAGAACAAGAATATGCTTCAGTAGTAAATTGATATTTTCTAACAATTATGTAGATTTAACCACTTTTTCGTTGTTTTTCACTTGACTTATTTGATATTAAATGACGTTACAGACTGAAATAAATGTGCATCTTTAAGTACGTTTCTGCAATAGTTGGGGGAGAGAATCAGTTAAAATATTTGACTTACTTATTGCACATTGCACATACAATCCTAATAAAGTCGCCAATGTAAGGAATCTGGCTTGATGGCAGGACACGATTCAAATACTTCAACTGTTTAATCCTGGAATTGGCCGATTCTACCACCCATCTGATCTGTAAAAACAATCAAAACACAATATTAAAAATTAAGGATTTATTTTCTTGGATATTTATATAGTGTGGATTTAGTGCTTGTGAATATACATGTATTCTCTATGACTCAGAGGAAAATATATGTAACATAATGTTCTAAGATGTTCTGAGTACTGATGTTTTTTTTCAAAGTATTAAGAATTTCCTCTCACAGTCCCATCATCAATTTTAACAACAAAAACCTTAATACATTAAAGTACAATGTGAAAAGCTTGTTTTATTTATTTAATTCTACTAGAGGATAAGGGTGTTTTATTTATCTTATAATATTTGTACAAGTGAAGAGGAGTGTTTAATCTATTTCACTTGTACAGTGTGGAAAAGAGTTTTTATTTATTTTTTTTATTTTGTTTTTGTTTTTATTTTTGTTTTATTTATTTCATTTATTACCGTAATATGTTATTTAATTGATTAGTAGACTTAACATTTTTCATTTACCTTAGTAACTAGTCGGCTTGTGTTGGCACTCTCGGTAGATAATTGACTTTCCCCTTTTCGAAAGAATGATGGCATCTCAGCTTTAATTCCAAGCTGCTCAAGGTACTGCAATGAGTCACGGAATCCACGGTCTACTATGAATATATCCTCCTCCTGCACCCAATTGCGTATGTCCTCCATGTAGGTCCTCATAATGTAATTCAGAATAGAGGCGTCATTGTTTTTTGCAAGATAGGGGCCCATCGCAGAAATGAAATACCCAGTTGTAGAAACAATCACCATAGGCTTGACTAATGGTCTCCCTTTGTGCAAACTGAATGATTGCCTTCGGAATTTGAAATTGCCACCGTTGTTTATATAAATGTATGTGTCATCAAGTACAAGTGTGACTTGCTGGTTAGTGAGATCTACGAAGGAGTTTGTGCAGTCTGTCGAGTTTGAAGGGCAACCACTGTCTCACGTGTAATGTGCTGGAATCCCAGGTTTGCATGTACAAAGGCTCCAGAAACCAAAGCTGATCTCACAGACTGGATGCACCTACGAACACTTGACTTTGAGACATTAAATAAAGTGGATAGCACTCTGTTGGATTCTCCCCCACGTAGTTTCAATAGGAATATAGCAACACTTGTTCTCAATGTCCTTGATGGGGTACATCTTACTTTTCCCTCTATGTACTTTGTCATGTCAATAAATGCTTCTTTTGAGATTCCCATAAAGTTGGTCTAATCAGTGTTGTTCAAGCTGTCTGTGTTATTAAAGTCTAGTCGGTTACTCTCCTGCCTGACTACTTCTTCCCGGAGATACCTAATGAGCTGTGTGATGGCGGTTCTGCTCAGCATTGTAGAGTCTCCTACTGGTGTTAAGTCCTGTATGTTGTCAAGCAGGTGGTTCGGGCAGCAGCGAGATCCAGCTGGAATGATAACTTCTTTGGAAATGAAAATTGCATGCCGCACAGTAACCGGTACTACCAATAACTTTGGACCAGGTCGTTTGCATATAAAACAGTAGGCATGTCCCCTTGATGTGCTGGGAAATGGTAAGGTAACAGATGGTGAACTTACTGTCATAGGTGCTGGAAATTGTGGTCTAGGCTGTCCATTTGATTCCTGCATTTTGCCTTTTCTTACTTCTTTCCTTTTCAGATACGCTCGGCATATGTGGCGGCACTTGTTGCATATGTAATCACCATCTCCAGGCATTTTACCAGATATTTTGTATATCACAGACCTGTGTTCCTTTGATATGTTGTATCTGTCTTTTGGTTTTGTTCGCCTACCGCAGCGGAAACAATCATATGACCTTGGAAGAGGCATTTTAAATGAGAAAATAAATCTAATTTGATTATAAATTGATATGTAATTTCGAAAAACAGGAATACTAAAAAACAACAACAAAAACAAACAAACAAACAATAACACTACAAATTGTATGGTGAAAAAGCAAAGAAAACGGGGAAATATTAATAGTCTGAGGTCCGGGTAAACAGATCATAACTTATGAGGGATGGAATACTGACTATCTACAGGCTGGGATATTGGTTGTATACATGCATATTGTTATTCAACGTCCCACTCAAGAATATTTCACTTATTTGGAGACGTCATGATGGAGTGAAAGGCGAGAAATCTAGCATTTGCTCGGTTCTTTTGGCTGTAGAGCAAGAATGATTCTTTAACTTGCCGACTCTTACTGTGGTATGGGACCTCGGTTTTTGCTCACTCATCTGTAGGACAAGGATAGCAAACCGCGGCATAGCACGGATTCAAACCCATAACCTCTCGACCAAAATATTCTGTAACGCGTCAAGTTTCTGTCAACACCTACTGTGATAGGGACGTCAGTTTTTACTGCATCATCCGATAGACAGGGTCAGCCAAACGTGCTGTACCTTGGACTCGAACTCTGAACTTCTCTATCAGGAGTCGAACACTCTAACCACTAGGTCATTATAGTAGAGACATAAAGACAGACTTAGCAAACACTGTTCAATTATTAGACCATAAATGCTTTACACTCCAGTCAAAACCATATGTGAATAAAACATCTAATTGGAATTGTAGATAATTTTTGTTTATTCTTTATTTCATTAATAATCATCATGAACATAAATAATAGGTAGCCTTTAAAAAAAAAAAACAAAAAACAAAAACCCAAACCTACTGAGGAATGCGAACCCACGATCCCCACGCGTAACATTTACAGCCGACCACGCTAACCATTGCTCTACGAAGGCAAGACGTAAAATAACCGAAAAAATAATGGTTATATTAATACGATCAAATGGAGATTTTTTTCCGCTATATTTTCTCAGATTAATTTTTCATCATTTCTTGATGGTTTTAGCTATCTAACGAAAATATTAGCAATTAATTTTTAATTTTATTCTATTTCATAATATTTATCGGCGAGGCATGCAATATCGCCAAATTTGAGAAAATACACGAAAATTTAGTCCGATTTTCCGGAAAATTAACGATCCGTCATAGGTTTTGTGCTTTATATCTCAGCCAGTTGTACGAATACGAGAAAATTCACGTTGAATTTAGAGAGTTTGTGTTATGTTTGTTAAGAATGAACAGTTGATATGACTGCTACCCACCATTTATTTTTTGCATATCTTAAGGCCAGTATGGGGACAACTCGACTCTTGGCCATGTCATGTTTTGGCAAATTATTGATTTTTACCTTGTTAGCAACACCATTCAGGAAGTAGCTGCTTCAAAAACTTCAATTTTAAATATTACCTCAGACGGTCTTGCGAGATCTTGTACAGTTTGACTTTTTTGGGACAGAGATGAATGTTTCCGTAATGGAGAACGCATAGATATATAAGTAATGTTGCTGACTTGAATTTAGAATCCAAAATTGCTACCGTGTAGTTCATCTACCTATATTTACAGGTAAGTAGCAATGCAGACATGAAGTATTATCTTCTTTTAAAGATACATAACTGTGTAAAATTTAAACTTTGATACTTTCCGATATAAGTATTTGTTACCTTCAGCTCGTAGAGCAACTTCGGGAGAGATTGTCATAACTTACAATTAATTTGTTAATTGATCAGTAGAGTGTAGTACCCTTTTTGTGTAGCTTTTTTTTAGAGGTATTCAATTTCTGTATATATGAAGATAACACATTTGTACATCTTTGACATATCGCGGCAGGGCTAGTATTCGACCTAGTGCGGAGTGAGGCGATCGAAATTTCTATATTTTTACAGCTAGGCAAGTATATGAATCTGAGAGCAAACTGTAGCGCTAACAATAAAATATAACTATATACTTTATCCAAATGTGATTTTTGAATTCTTAATATTATGTAACAACCAAAACCGGGTGCATCTATAAATAAACACTCACTTTGGCATTATTCCTACATATTTGATAAAACGATATTTTCTAATTGTGCACACTTATTATTCTTTACATGACCGGTATAGTCCTAAGCGTATTAATCGAATTAATCTACACAAATTTGAACATTTGAGAGATTGGTTGCGTTTATAGAATAAGTCATGGATTTTGATACAGCGTTCATATCTTTGCTCAGACAAGTAAAAATTATACGCTTTTTGGTCTGAGAATCAGCTCAATATCTTTTTTGAGCAAAAGCGGTCCCAGCCTTATAGAGGCAAGATTGCCTAGGCTAATGTGTTCAGAAGCGCAGCCTGTAAAGAAATTGTCAACATTTTGGAGGAGAGGATTGGATTACTTGCTTTGTTCTGTGAAATGCACATAGTAGGGACTTAAATTAGTATTAGGCCGCGTATATTTTGAATTTCGGAGGGAAAGAATTTGACCATGTTATAGGTGCCGATCTCACGTTTGATATTCAGTTGTAAAAAACTAAATAAGAAAATAAATATTTTATACAAGGGAAAAAACGAAAATGAGAAAGAGGTAAAGTAAGCCTGCAATGTTTAACAGTTGTCGAAAATGAAACAACGTTTTACTTTTTGAATGAATAAGATGTTTGATAAGAAATTTACGTACTGACATTTGTTTGCTTACATTTAAATTATGACTCACTGATCCCCTGGAAGCGTTGCACAATGTACTCAAAAATAAATAAATAAAAAAGAGAGATAAACGAACCTCCTTAAGATTCTAATTTTAACAAAGATAACTCTGACATAAAAACGTTTTGTTTACAATGTGGTTGTGAAAGGAGTAAAAAAACAGCATTATGAAAGGCTGCTTAGCTGGAAGCAGAGGTGACAGTTTATAAAAACAATGAAGCAAGGATAAAGAAAATTAGATTTCATGTCGATTTCAAGTTATCTTTTGATAGTTTGACCTACGTCAGGAAATGTACAAGATTTCTGTCACGTCAATTTTTTTTCAAACTAACAAACAAAGCCGGGTCTGTTTAAAGTACTGGATTTGAATCGCATATCGGCTAAGTATTGACATTTTTAGAAAAAAACAAGGGTCTCTCATTGTGCTATTTGTGAATTATTTTTAAAGGAAGGAGCTGCTGCATTAGCATAGATACATTTCTCGTAATTGAAACCTATAGTTTAACTTTGCCACAGGTAAGTTATGATGCAAACTTTTCGTGTAACTTCTGCTTAGATGGAAATAATGTAGATAAAAGAGACAACAAAGTATTTAACGTCTGCTTTTTACATAGATATCTTATTGACCATATACGTAAACGGTAAACTAACATCTCAAGTTTATGATAAACGGGACCACATTAGTTTCACCATCGTCAACCTCCCTTATTTATGTAGCAATATTCCATCCTCACCTGCATATGGAGGTTATGTCTCTCAACGGATTCGATGCGCAAGAGATTGTTCAGCGTATGATAAGTTTTTAAAGTTAGGAAGTCTACTGACAAACAAGTTGATGTTACAGAGGTTCCAAAAGTCTCGGTGAAAGTCAGCATTTCGTAAAGGTTATGGTCAATATAAGGGTATGGTTTGCCGGCATGGCCTGTCATCGGATTAAATGCTACCTGACGTGTTCATACCGCTCGTTATAAAGGGATTTCTTAGTTTACCTGATCAAGATAAAGGGCTAAATTCAAGTGTGACCTCTGTAGTGTCCAGAAGTCCGTGATTGCCCAACTCTATATTTTGCAACTTATAGAATCGATCATTATTTGTTACCTTTTTCTTTTCATAAATTATAAATCGAGATCAACTTTCTTTTACGGGTTCAAATTGAATTAACACCTACGTAAAAAGTGCATAAATTGTTTTTATGGTTCTCACTGATCAGTAAAAAATATTGAATAAAGTTTCTTCAGTGAATGAACATCACAATTGTAAGTGTGTACCTTCAGACATGAATTTGACTGTTGTATTTTAGATATGAGTTGGCTAAGTTTCACCGTGGTTTGGGTCATCCTTTTCATCATCTTGAGACAGATATCGAAAGGTGCCGTTGGAGGTAAAATTGTATTTTTGAAAATTGTAAGACATTATGAAGATATAAAATTCCAATAATGAATGGAAAAGGTTTTGAAGATGATAAGTTAAAATACAATGACTACCTTTTTATTTTACGTCCGTCATTGATCAGTATAACACAAATAAGTTTGCTTAAAATCATTTAAAATCTTTGATTAGAGGTACGGACTGAAAACCAGCAAAAACAACAATAGAGAATAAAAATGATAAAAAGAATAACAACAACAACAACAATAACAACAACAACAACAACAACAGCAGCAAAAACAGCAGCAACAACAGCAGCAACCAATAATAATAATAATAATAACAATAATAATAATAATAATTGTAATGATAATAGTAATAATAATAATAATGATAATCATTTCATCTTGTCTTATACTTAGGAAAAGAAGTTTTCGAATATGATACATCTATCTTCAATTAAATACTTCAATACTGTTATTCTACAGGCGTTAGTGTCAGAGATGTTTATATTGCGTGCTACTCGGACGATGAACATAGGTTGTTCCCTAAACAACAGGACAGTGATCACTTAACGCAGGAAATGTGCATATCTATTTGCCGCCCGTTGGGATATTTCTACGCTGGTGTACAGGTAAAATCTTACATTTTATATACACAAATTATATGTTTGTTACAAATGGAAGCTTTTGTTATGATAAATGTACACGAATCTACTAATATGTTGTATGAGCATCGTTTTTGTTGTGCTTGATATTTTGTGGGATTATTGTTGGTGAAACTATCACCCTTGAATCATATTTCATGTTGATCTCCCGGGTACATTATACTCTAACAAATACTTTACTATTTTTCTTAGTACAGAGTGCAGTGTTTCTGCGGTAACATTCTTAATAAACCTGGATACGGTATTCGTCCACCTCAGGAATGTCACTATGCCTGTGCTGGAAATAATCAACAGAAATGTGGAGGAGACTGGAGACTTTCAGTTTTCACAGGTTTTTAAAAAAAACATATATTCATGGTTTCATATGTGCTAATTACTAGCCGTGGAAATTTTTTTTTTTAAAGTAAACTATTGTTTTGAAACGATAGCTCAATGAACACAAACGTTTATATGAAATGTTTCATAATTTTACATAGATGCTGTTGATCACCGGTAAAGTTGTATCTCAAACAGTTTATTTTGTTGATTTTATTGGTCTTGCTTAACAATATCGGAGAAAATCGTTTGTTAATATGATACTTGGAGACAAAGACTTTCACTTTACCGAAAAGTATTGCACAGAAAATTAGCCGATTATGGTGTTTAAGTCTATTTGGTTAAACATATTTCAAGACCTTAACTAGCTGACAACAGGAAACTATGGTCTCAGTTTAATAACTGAAAGTTAAGTGTGTGAAATCTAGAAATACTTGCGAATATATATATTTTACCTCAATAACGCGAATTTAATTTCTCCCGAAGTTCCAATTTGATTTACCTAAACATGCATATTCGCTAAAGTAAAACCTCGTGGAAATAAAGATTCGCGAATATTTCCTGATATAAATTTTTGTTACACAAATCAGATCTTTATCAGACACACGATCAGAATTGTCAATAACGCATGTAAGCGACACATGTAAAGGCCTGTAATGTAGACTAGAGGACACGTCGTCGCATAGGATTTATTCTGAAGAAAATTCACCCCAACTACATATAATATAGATAAATGAACGAAAGACAACACGTAAAATAGAATAAATGGTAAATTAATGTTCAATATATAAACGCATATATACATTCAATAGTTAACATTTTTTTAATTTGCTACTAGAGTTCATCTTCTCATCTATTTTTTGCGTCCTTGAAACTCAGAATATACATGTATAGATCGCCCATGTGGCTGTGCCGTCTGGTGATTTGGTTCGCAATACTTATGAAGAGTAAACATATTTGCACCTTCTTTTTTGCATATACAAAGGTACAACAAACCACCAATAAATCCAAACTCAAAACGTGATGTCATCTCAAATATTCTCATTAACTTCTTTACTGTGGGCCGTCTTGGGTGGGACGTTAAACAACAATACAACAACAACTTCCTTGTTGCAAATAACTGAAAACCTTTCATAAAAATGCTGAGATCTACAAATGAAAAAAGCACTTCCCCAACGATTCCCATTTGCTGTTGGTTATCGAATCATTTTCTGTGATAGGCCTATATAAAATTACTGAGAGATATATAGAATTAATTGTGACTCTCTTAGTCAATATTTGCAGTAAACCTAAGTGGTGTTTGATAATTTATAATTATAATGCGTTGAATACACTAAAGAATTTAAATGCCTTCTAGTGCTTCTATTGCCTTCTGATATAAAGTATAAAGATCAAAACTCATACGATACATATTCTTCCTGATCATAAATCATCATAACAATTATTTGCACAAGATAACGAGTACATTGTTGCAAATAATTTAATACGCTATTTGGTAAAACTATTTGCTAAGCATTTAATATAAGAATGTTGTACATTGTATATAAAATCAAAAAGTTAATTCAGAGTAACATTCAAAATAAATAGGCGTCGTCGAATCGCCGTTTAGATCGACCATGAAGCAAAATGGTGCATATTTATCATAAGGTTACATCAAACAAAGGTTTATATTCAAACTGGTTAAAAGCAATGATTTGTTCCGCCTTAAGGCATAGTCAATATACGATCTAAATATACATATCTGTGTGTGTGTGTGTCCTCAAGCATAAACCTGATATACCATAGTATCATAAAAAGTGACATTTTAAAATAATACAATATGTAATGACAATCTATGTGACTACTGAAATTATAGATTCCAGAATTTGATTGGCTTCGAATATGAAAAGCAGTTATAGATCCCTATGACGTTTTAAAACAGAACTCTCATATTTATATTTGAACCCCAATTTCTCTGTTGTCCTTCCATGTGGGTTATCAGTGTCTTGCAAATCCTTTCGAGGCAAGGCTATTAAGATATTTGTATAATGTCATCTTAAAATCAGCGGAAAGATGTTATCATACGCCGCTCCGGTTAAAAGGCATATTCAAGAGCTTAAATTTCAGCTGATAACGACATGACATAACGTAAACAACAAACAATGCCGATATATGCGTTAAACACACATTATATATACATGTATATATATATGCTTTTTATGACTAGTGTGTCCACAAAATATAAACCACTGCATTGACCATAGCTGTAACAATTTATCCGATTACTGGTGCAACACATGTGCTGATAAACTTCTGTATAAGCTGGGCGACAATAACACGACATGCTTGGGTGAGTAGTGAGATCGAATTTATACATATGAAACTGATGTCTGTCCTCCTAGAGGTTAGCTTTTTAGAACTTTGCTGCCAGAGATGTTCAAAAAGTTAAAATACATGGAGGTTTATTATAATCATTATAAGTTTAATTGATTCACGTTTTACATTTAAATATCTACTAAAAAAAATTTCGCTAGATTTATTTCGCCATCAACTGCATGCACCTTATCTTCTTTTTTTCTAAATAACGTAGTATTACGTAGTATAACAATACTCTGTACATAGTGTCAATTTTGAGATATCTAGTCGTATTCGATATACCGAAAAACTCATTTCTCTTTAAGATCAATGTTCATGGGAAAATAGGTGGTGTTGGCCAGGAAAATGTGAGGATAACTACGCAAAGAACTGTGTATGTGATACAAACTTCAAACGAGTCTACTCTACCACTACAGCGAAATGTCAGCGTAAGCACTCTTCTTCACTTGATCAGATCAGTTATGTCTCATCCTCTGATCATGCACATTCTTCCAGATTTATTCTAAGAAAAAAAAAAACCAGGGCAAATGAGGTCTTCTGTCACGTGAGCAGAATCTTGTACACCAAGCGATTAATTAATCACAGGGGCATACGTGGTCTAGTGGATGGCGGGTTCGTCTTCTGATTGCGAGGTTCGGGATTTGAATCCGAGCCACGCTTCGATTGCCTATCACTCTCTGCCTGATGAGACAGTAAAAGCCGAGGTCCCGTGTCAGAGTAGGTATCAACACGTTAAAGAACCCGCCCTACCAGCATACTTGCAGAGCAAAAGCAAAGTTTTTTGCCCTTCACCGACAACGGTGATGTCTCCATAAAAGTGAAATATTCTTGAGTGGGGTTGTAAAACAACAATACGACAAAATAATAATACTTCGGCGAATTTCTGTGATGCCTTCTATATAACCAAAGATACATTAGAATCACACAGTCTTTGAAATTAAAAGGAAAAGGTAACGAACAGTGATCGATATCATAATTCCTATAAGGAATGCAAAATAAAGAGTTAGGCAATCAAGGAACCTTTGATACATCAGAGGTGGATCAGGTATTCTCTCTTTCTGGGCTTTTATAGTATTCACCCAATTTGTTAAGCTTTATATGTCTGAAAAATATCAAATCGTCAGTTTTATACCAGATTATCAAGATTGGGAAACACATTTCTAATAATTTTCACGCAAAAATGTTCGTGTTCGTTAGTCTTTCTTAATGTACAATGCACTTTGAGCCACGTATAAACAGTGTACGAAAACAGAGGTACCGTGTCAAAAGAATGCTGTACCTTAAGGGCGAACACCACGAAATATTTGCTCATAAACTTATATGCAAATTACGCCAAATTCAAGTCCCTTTAACTTCCCACTAATTTCCTGTAATTTCCCACTAATTCATCATTTTTCATAAATCAACCCCTATTCATGAGAGTTCATCATCTCTCCCTATAAATTCATTAAACAACAGACGTCTTTTGCACTTTAGCATCAAATTTTGGATTATTTTCAGTTTGTCGCGGATAACCTTAAATAAGAATATTACATACAATAATACCAGCCACCTCAGGTTTGTCCTTGTACGTCATACGCATCTGTACACACTAAGTTCAATCAGACTTTTTTATGTTTTAGTTCAAAATGAAATAACTAATATTGTTTGGTCGATGACCTATCAGGTCGCGCGGCTTTCTTTTTTCTACCCACAACTTTTGGTGTCCCAAATGGTGCGCCCCATGCACATTGGGCGACACTATTCCAGGACGAAGTTGCAAAATAGTTTTATCTGTGGTTAAATGACGCTATGGACTTGCTCATGAATTAATTTGTGGTTGTGGTAACATGAAAATATCTTTTTTACTAATTAATCCGTAATTAACTAAAATTAATTCTGCAATAGTGTTTGACCATGTAGTTAGCTATGAAAAATCTTAATTTTATTTCGTATGTAGTGGGTAATTATAAGTTATTTTAACAATGCATTGTGCAACTGGGTCCCGGTATGTTGCCTTAAGAACCCCTCAAAGCTCCTGAACCCAGTGTGGCTATCACTGGCCAAAATGTAAAGATCTTTAAAACGAATCGGTGACGTCGCTATCTAATGAAATTTCTTAGAAGTTACGTTAAACAAGAACTGCAACAACACAGTGCTTATAATACTTGTTATTACTAAATTTCCGAATCATCATTGAATTATAATCACAAACCAGGTATACACTCCCGATCAATCGTAGGCCTAAGACTAAAACTCTAGATAATTTCTGAAGTCGTTTTCTTTTCATTTAGCTATAAAGCTACCTGACATTTTGACCTGTCACATGACAATAGTTTCGGCAAGTAATGATATGAAGCGATCGCTGGCAGTGGGATCTTCATCATGCAGAAATCAGCGAGATTTTTATGGCAATATTCAGGTCAATCACGTGACAACGTCAATTGGTGCAGACTTTGGGGTCAATGTTTCCTCGGTGCAACCAGATTTTGTAAATGCATATCTGTTTGGTATCACGGATGTGGATGTATTTCTTCTAAAAAAGGACAAATTTGGTAAGTGTCAATATTTTTGTCACTGAAGTATTATTTGAAATTATCGTTTACCTTTTTTAAATCCCCGTAGTTTATTCATAAAACTTTCCATAATCATTTTAAAAAATATGCATAAAAAAACCAATTTTGCTGGAAAAACTAGATTTTTTTGTAAAAAAAAATAGACAATTATCTGTAGGAGAAGAAATATTATACAATAAACTGAAGCTATCAACAATTTATTTGAAAATTTGCAAATGATGAATTCACAGACGATGCTGACTTATCGCGGAAACTGGCGGCCCCATCCCCTTTTACTTTAGTAATTCTACCAATCATTCCTTATACATATATGTCGAACTCCACCCGTAGTCACCTTTTCTTCCTATGCGTCCTTCAATTGCATTAAAATGCACACCTTTCAATGTTTTTAACTACATGTATAAGTAGATGCTTTATAAGCACGATCATAACTAAACTTATGTTGATTTGATATGATTTCTATGTGACAGAAAGCTTCTGAATATCGAGTATCATATTTGTATCATTTTTTTAGTTTTTTGTTTTTTAGTGTGCATCAGAATGCATTATTTAGCTTCTATCAATAACCATCATCATTTGCACGATATATCTGGTAATTTCTTTCATACAGGTGACGGTAAATAAATTTCAAAGTTGAACATTTCTTAATAATTTGCAAGAATATAAGTCAGGCATATCTTTGTTTCAGTAAAATTTCACAGATTTTTACTTGCCGTTTCAACCAAATTAGTTATCAATTTTAACATAACGGAGTCTTTATTAAAACTTTCACTTATTTGTATTACTTCTGTTTAACACACCGCTCGAAGTCATTCGTTTATATAGGAAAGGCGAAGAACGTCGGTGATTGAGTTAAAATTTCAGCCTTTGATCTTCCCGCAGATTATTTATCATGCTAACTGCTACCAGTCCGTTTGATTTTTATACTCACATTGGAAGGACCCACAACCTTAATAATCATATTGAGAACTTGGCGAAGGTTACTCTTATTGGATTGGTCCTTAACAACCAGGGTTTTTTTTGCGGCACGTATTCGAATGCTTGATTTTTTTGTATTTGAGGCAAACATTTGTCATGTTCTAACTTTTGTATTGACCACCCACCTGGTAAATTCAAAGTTATTACATGACACATTCTTACCACTAGGCTGCTACTATAGTCGAAACTGTCTTAGTAACTCCCTGTATTAAGTGACTCCCTGTCTTATGTGACCACTCTCAAGTCGGCCGCCCATAATGTTTTACTATATAATCGGTCTGTATTAAGTGACTCCCTGTCGTATGTGACCATCTTTTATTAGTCCCCTTGAGAGTCACATAAGACAGTCTCGACTGTATTTGGGAGAGAAAGATTATTTGTTTTTATGCAGGCCGTACTGAGAATCATAACAATCGCCTGCCCTAACCTGATATACACTTGAGGAATAAGTCATTGATATGCTGTTCTTGTGGAGGAGAAACCCCGATCCACCACACTTGATTACATACATACCTATGATTACGTTTATCTACCACTTGTTAACACTTGATCACATTGTGAGAGAAAATTTTTGACCTGAACGAAATACATAGAAATGTTTAATATCCAATTAATATATGTAAACAACATTATTTGCATCTAGAAATATATTACCAGGTTTGTTGTTTGGCATTCCTTTTTGTATAAATAATGGTTTGAATCACAGACAATTGACTAACAGAGGGATGGCTATATGATAAAAAAGGAATTTAAAATCAAAGTCGTCGAAAAGCAAATAACTAGATGATTAGACGAACAACCAACTTTTGATAAGCACCTGTAAGTTTCGTAACGAAAACATTGATATTTTATTTAAAGTGTTATTAGTTTTATAGATTTTGTGTTTTTCAGGGTCAGATTTATTTTCGATTAGTGAAATTCTTAAAAGAGACGACAATAGCAGAACACCTGTAGGTTTGTTCCATGGTGAGAGGAATATAACTAACAAACCAGCGGATGGAAATCTCAGTAATGGACAAAGGTTAATGCAAAACACACTCTACCACAATTTCTATTGAAACTTGTTTAGATATTTTACTCCAGATTCACTTGTTTTGATAGGTTCTTTTGAGTTACAAGTAACTATTACGTTATCATCATAGCGATTTGTTATACTTCATATGGAGTTACTGATTCAATAAATAGTTTTTAAATGTAGTTATTCTAAGAACATTGCTTAAACTAAAATCAGAATAAAGTACGGTTTAGTATTAAATTTGTTGGTATCACTTATTTTTTCAGTTTATGCTTGCGGCTTAAAGTGAGAGCTGGGGGTTATTTGACGTCCCATAATATTGTAACAAATGGAGAGACGCATGTTCCATTCGACAAAACGGAGAACACAAGAACATTGTGCTACTATTTTGATAATGCGAAACCCGAGAGTTGTATGGAAGCTGGAACCTGCCATGAGGATCCTCTAAAGTTAGACGACAGCAGACTGACTACAGATCGACAAGTAACTGTCACAATAAGCCAATGGATAGATCCGATACCTAGCGGCGGAAGTAGCATACAGGCTTCCGGTATTGAGTCGTATTCAGTGACTGTTTATGAAATGAGGGAAGAAGGACTTACTAAGCTGAATCGCGATAATACCCCCAGGATTCCTCATCAGAAAATCAATTCCTCATTTACCTTTGAATTGCCCGAGAAAAGTCCCGCATTGTACGAAATCAGTCTGGAGGTGAAAGATGTCGCGGATAACGTTCGTTATGTAAGAAGATTAGTATTATATGATAACTCGACAAAAATAGATGTTATTCCGTATAATGAAATCAATGTTGTATCTGCTACCAACAAAACCCAGTATAAGTGGCAGACAAACCTCAATGACATATGTGTATCCTGGACCGACAGGTATCACAACATGGAGCACGGAGTTCTGCTGAGACCAGTCAAACCTGATGGACGATATACGGATATTTATGAGCAGCAAAATGGTCAACTCCCGGTCAATGGAACACACAATGTACACGGTATAACTAATTTCAGGTACAGTTTATACAGAAATGAAATCCCCGTTATGAATAACCATAGACTTGGGAATATCACAGCCCAGTCGGTGTGTCTGAGTCCAAGTAAAGCGGACGGAGATACATTTGTCTTCAGCTTAGATGTATACGATATCATGAATCACAGCTATACAGAGAACGTCTCAGTGAGTCTGGACTCTTCTGTTCCGGAGGTAAACGAGATAGGACTGGAGAAAGACGGGGTCCGACAGCTGTTCGTCCATAGTAATACCGACCTGTCTAAAATGGTGTTGTCATTTGATGCATTCGATATACACAGCGGCATTCACGAAATAATGTGGCTACTGAAAGCAGCAGACGACAATGATGTACTTGGTATAGGAGCTATTGGAGTCAAACGTCTAGAGAAAAATGTAAGTATTATCATATATACTAAACGTTCACTTCGTATTATCTAAGTGGCATGTGTAATAATTTTGGGAAGCGTCTCTATCAATTCCCAAGTGTTTTGTATATCGGAAACATTATTCTGTATATGTTTGTTTCTATCACCGAGGCATATCAAACAATTTTTGTAATATTTACTAGTTACGGGATACTTTAATTTTTTCTCATTAAGTCTAGTGTAATAATTCAATTTTAAAGCCATGATCAAATACCTCTGTACAAGAATATCGATAATAATATTTGCTGATATATTTTTCTTTGAAAATCCGTAGATCATGACTATGAATTTATTTTATCTAAAAATTATATCAAATGCTTTTTCAAACTGCTAATGCCGAATATTCTTTGAATTATATTTCCCCAGGAAACCTGTACATCGGACAGACATTGTTACTGCCCATCTGTTGGAGTATGTGAGATATATCGGCACTACTTACAGATGCATTCGCTGGTAATTAATGACACACATCAAGGGAATCACAACAGAAGATATATCATTTCTCTGAAAGTGACAAACACAGCGCTTCTGTCAGTCATAGAGCATATCGATATTCTATTGGATGACTCTCCACCGGAAGTTGGTGTTGTGATGGAGGGGCCGGAAAATTCCCCGGATATAGATTATACAAGTGACAATGATATCATGGTACATTGGAAGGGGTTCATTGATCATGAAAGTGGCATTAAATTTTACCAAATATTCATTGGGGGGACATGTGTCTCGCCAAGCCAACTGAATTCGAACCTTACACAAAATATGTACCGTGAGTACAATACAACAGACACCAACATCAAAGTCCATTTAGAGACTGGAACTAAGCAATATGTAACTGTTGTAGCATACAACCATGCTATGGAATCGTCACTTCCGGTTTGTTCAGATGGAATAATTCGAGATGAATCGCCTCCAAAACTTAGAAATATTTCAATAGAAAATGCGGAAGTCAGGGAATCTATAGGTTGCCATTCAAACAGAGCTTGGGTAGTTACGAAAAAGGGGAGACGATCTCCTTTGTCACAGGTCCCCGTTTGTAATCAGCGATGTCTTAACCAATCAGACGACGGAATTCTTAGTGTTTTACCAGAAGACACAAGTCAACAAAATATCAGTCATGATGTTTCTTCGTTTCTATGTGAGAAACTTCCTGCCTATAATAATTCACTTTTTTATATTCCAGCCGACAAGGTAACAATACGCTGGAATATTGAAGATATCGAAAGTCAGATTGATAATGTCCAGATAGCATTTAGTGGATCACTTGAATCTAAAGAAAATCCGGATATATCAGGCTATGAAAAATCTCATAACAGACGAAGCTTTACCAAGTATCACACGGGACTAGGCGACGGAACAGTCTTTTATGCCTTCATCAAAGCCCAAAACAAAGCTGGCCTAGCTAATGTTGCTGTATTTGGACCAATCATTATCGACGAGACACCACCAGTTTGTCCTACTGTACTGCCAGTGATTGTCCGTGACGGTGAAGTTGTCTTGTATTGGTCAGCAGAAACGTTCTCAGATGTAGAACAGTCAGAGGAAATTGGATCGTTGATGTTTCAGATAAGTACGTGGGTTTCTTTTATTTACATAACAAAAGCAGAGTATTAAACATGATGATTTAGTCTATGTGATCGGAAATATATAAAGGTCATACTGGTCGCTCTTAAAAGGAAGTCTTCTATTTTCTATTAATATATATTGCAAAACTAAAAACTAGAGTTATTTTTTCGGACAACAAAGTTTTGTTATCATCAAGAACACGGACTTTAAATTCGATTGACGAATGTCGAAAACGGCATAAGCCCAGATCCAACTGCTGTGTTTAAGAATGTAGTAAGTAGACATGTTATCAATTAGGGAAATAAAAGATTTTCTTTAAATATTAAGACTATAAATTCCTACGGTTAACCCATAATTCAATTTTAATTATTGAACGGAAATTTCAAGTATTCACTGAAAATATTTGTTTTTACTTTTTGTCATTTTAGCAAACGAGAACGATGGGAAAACTCCATTCTATGAATGGAGGATTGATGAATCAGTAGACTGCCCTCTGCCGGGGAAAAGATGCGTGTTGTTTCCCGTTCAACGACTACAGAACCTCGATACAGAGTCCGGCTTCAAGTTTCATTTTAATGTCCACGCCTACAATTACGCTAATCACTTCTGTTCTTCAAAGAGCAAAGATTTCAATATACCCTCGCTCTATCCACCAGGCCATGGGTATATAATGGACGTAGATCCTCTAAGAAATAGTGAGTCAAATGATGAAGTTGATATCAGCTTTTCAAAAGAAAGTTTCTGTGTAAAATTTGGTGGTTTCCGCCACCATGAAAACATCACTTTTCTCATCGGTCTAGGTACGAAACCTGGAATTGATAATGTCTTTCCTTTCGAGATTCAGGAACCCGGAAGTACATCGTCTGAAACCTCCTGTCATAATGTATCTTCACTACAGATCGGCATCCGTTATTTCGCTACAGTCATAGCCTCGTGTAGTGGAGGAAACACAATACTTTCCTCTGATGGTTTTGTAATTTTTGACATGGAAAAAGTGCTGGACTCTATCAGAGTTTCTGATGGCAAAGGAATGTCAGAGCAAGATGAAGTAGAATCTATTAGCCTCAATAAAACTCTAAGAGCATCTGAAGTCTTAGACATAGAACTCGAGGAGTCACTACATACAGGCAAAGTCTACTCTATCATAACGTCTCCCAGGAACTCTACTAATTCGCTTTCCATTGAATTTTGTGCAGGTTGTAAACTCCAAAACAGCGAACTCTCATTTATGTCAACCGATGATTCAAATGTTCTGAAAATCAAAAACAATGGTGACGAGGCATTCATTGAAAAACTAGTTTTATATGAGGGATCTGACGACATAGATTTCCAAACCTCTACTGACTCTTTGTCAGCTCATTGGAGCATGGGTACAGAGTATGTAGAATATGTATCATACTTTAAGGTCGCCATCCATACTGCTTGCAGCGTAGGTAAAGTCTGTCAGGTCGGAGAGTCAGCTACTACACACTCTTATACTTATACAGCAACCACACAAAATCTGGTAGAAGGGCGATATATAGTTTCTTTGCAGCCATGTTTCGGAAAGCAGTGCTTGTCAGCTGTCTTTTCAGATGGCGTTTTAGTAACAAAGCATAAACCGACTAAAAGTATGTTGACATCTTCTTTGTACCACAGCCGAGGAAATTGCCATAACATTAAAACTATGTGGGAACCGTTTAATTGTCCCAGTGCGTCTGATGACAATCGTCTTCTATTTTACAAATATGGTGTTTACAAGGACAAGAAAGGTATCCATCGTCTCAGTCAGACACAGGTCACTAACGATACAAAGGTAAGAACTTGTTTGGCTTTTTTCTTTGTTTCTAATTTCATATTTTGTAACTCTATTCTCAAAAAGTATTTTGCCATAGTTGCAACCAAGCTCTTGCCTCCTCTAAAGCTCGAAACATTCAGAGATATAACAAGCTCAAGTCATGCATTCATTATTTTGTTTTTTCGCGGTTTAACATCCTTATAAAGCAAGGCTTTATTTTCTTTTGTCTTTGTAGATAGACAGATGCCTTGGTTTACCAGATCATCCTCACCGCTCTCTTTACTCGTGTGTAGAAGGGTTTTGTGCATCGGGCACCTCAGATATGGAATGTGTTCAAATCGACGTCACTGTTGACCCCAACACGATGTCTAGAGAAACAATTTACGATGTCAACATAAAGGACTCTACAATAAAGAAGATATTACCTGGAGTGCACAGTCGTTTGTTAGGCACCAGTTTATTTGTACTTGAGGAGAATGACGTTGATTTTACAACCGGTTCCATTTCCATCGGTGGTATCCTACTCGGTCAAACAGAAAATATAACTTGGTTTTTGACAACAGATAGAAATGTGCCAAACAGCAACTGCGAAGATGACTCGCACTGTATTGCAAATACTATCACAGACACTGGCTACGTGGAGTTCAGTTCACGCTTCCTGAAGTCAGAGGGAACATACTACATATGCGCTGAAGTCAGTGATCCTTCTAGCAACAATACCATATCTCTTCATGGTAAAAATAAGCAGCGGTGTAGTGATGGTTTCCTAGTTGACAAGACACGTCCGGAACCTGGTTCTGTACAAATCAAATCTAACCAAGCCGGTTATGTTACTGACGGGTCCGAGTTATATATTTCATGGAACGGATTCAAGGACAACAAAGACGACAAAACTCCTGGCTTTATTCGACAGTTGAGTTATGAATATGCGATTGGTAATTATCTAGGACTGCTTTATACTACCTTAAGATTAACGAAACGTCTTGTGATGAAGCAATTGATTGGAAACGAATAGTTTTGTTTGATCAGAAAATTCCGTTCCAGTAAGATAATAGATGAAAATAACTTGTCGTTTAATCACTAGTAGAACGTCTCCAACGAATAAAAGTTCAGTCGAATCGATCTGATTTTTAAACTTTTGTTCCTAATATACTTTACAATTCCTTTCCAGGAACTTTTCCATATGGAGAAGACGTACAAATATTTACAAATGTGGGACATTCTACAGCTGTAATCGCCCGAAACGTGAGCATGCGCACTGGACATCAATATTTTGCAACAGTGAAAGGTATTGAATAAAGACTTAACTAACACATCTTTCAATGTTTAAATGCTAAATATCATAAACAATGTTGTGTTTTTCAGTGCACGTTAAAATCTCGACAATGTATAAATATATCTCCCTTTGTTTCATTGAAAGGGTGTTTAATGCAGATAATATGTCTCTGATTCTTTTACAAACTTTCAGGAAGGGATGCCGTCGGTTTAGAGGTACAGGTCACATCCAACCCTGTGGTCTTGGACAACACCCCGCCATTAACTGGCATGATCCGAATCGGTGACATTCACAGACATAGGAAAATCGTCAGCAACACGTCAATCATAATTCACTGGATGGGATTTAGTGATCCGGAAAGTGGAGTAGCGCAGGTGGATATTGGGATTGGAACTCATCCACTCTCAGACGATGTAATGGAATATTCCGCTTATGGAAGTGAATTTGCCGAGGTGAAGAGTGACAAGTTTCAGGATGGCCATGTTTATTATGTATCAGTCAAAGTTTGTATTCCTTTATGTTACGTATCATTCAGAGATTGATTTTTGATGTTTGTGTCATAGTTCATTTATATACAATGGAGCCTCATTTATCCGAATGTTTTTGTTTCCAAGCAAATTGTCTGGAGGAAAGAAATAAATGTAAACTTAAAGGAAAAGAATATCTCTGTTATGACCCATACAAATTAATAAATTCTATTATTAGTTACCGGTAATGTTCTTTGGAAGGTGGGGCAAACGGAATTTAAGCATCAGAAAAAATGATGCCGGAATA
>JACSZP010002645.1:0-23318 GCA_016161895.1 Pinna nobilis | reverse complement strand
TATATCATGCATTGATTTTCTAACCTTGTACTACATCATATATGACAAATGAAATACTAGCATCCTAAACTGGATATGTTCTTATGGAATTGTTTCTTGGTTAGGTGATTTCTAAACATGAAGCAAAAAAGGTATTCCGAATGAACTTAAAACTCTTTTTTCAAATTTTTACGTTATTAAATTTTAAGAAGGTTTTTTCTTATATAGTGCTTGTGTTATCCCAACATGGACGGACATGGTTCCGATTTTACTCATCATCTAGGGTAGAAATTGGAATAACGGAAACAAATTTGGGAATCAATTTTTAAATCGAAAGAAAATGTAAAGAGATATTATTTTAAAGCCATCAAGCACAAAGAAAGATTACATATCACACAAACTGATATTTCTAGAAAAAATATACTATATTACAAATTGCAGATGACTTGGACAAAATGAAATATTGCCTTAAAGACCAGAATGTTGGGCAAGGTGAACTAGAAAAGGCCGAGTCTGGAACGCAAATTCTGAACATCATGGAGAAATATGGCATCTTATCCGAAAGGAAACTTTCCAAACTTTCACAGTTACTTCAAGAGATTGGAAGATATGACCTACAGACAACTGTACAAAAGTTTCTTGAGCGAAAGTCTGAACGTGCAGGTAATATCTTCTCTAGAATTTTATAAACACGGTGAGGAGATATATTTGTGTGCGTGGAGCTACTAGACCTTATTCAGGTGTTTTTTGTACAATTTATGTGAAAACCCGAGAATACCACCGCATTTGATATATGAAGATATGCCTCTTTAAGAAAAAACACTTATCGTACATGGGGTGTTAGTAGTTACTTCCCACCTTTATAATAAAGAAAAAAATATTTCGATCAGTAAAAACAAACACAGAATGAGAAAACATGAAAGATTAAAAGAACAATTCAATTCAGTGTATGTCCATGTTTCCTTTATATCTGTTTGTTTGTTTTGTTGTTGTTTAACGTCCCACTCAAGAATATTTCACTCATATGGAGACGTCACCGTGTGCCGGTGAAGGTCGACAAATTTTGTCTGTGCTCGGCACTTATGGCCGTAGAGCAGGGAGGGATCTTTAACGTGCCAACACCTACTGTGACACGGGGCCTCGGTTTTCACAGGGACGGCCAACCGCGGAGTGGCGCTGACGCGGCTCGAACCCCGGACCTCTCGATTCGAAGTCGAACACGCTAACCACTCGGCCACGGAGGCCTCCTCCTTTATATCTAAACTTACTGAACTTTATATGTTCCTGTCATAATGTAATTGTTTTAAGGCATATTAGGAAGAAAAGGAAAGGATTCTAGGAAGTAGGGGATAGGATTTCGCTATTAAGCTCAATCATCATGTATATTTAAAATGCATTTCTGGATTTTGAAAATACTTTTAACGTCTATTCATATTACAACATATTTTGTTCAATCGTCACATGCGTGCGCGCGTGTGTGTCTTTGTTCTTTATATTGCTGGTTTTTGGTTCGTTTGTTTGTTTGATCTCAGAATCAAGCCGTCAGCAGATGCTAAAAATAGATTGATTTCGAAATAACCTAACCTAACTCGAAAACCCTGGTTTGACTAAAGTGTTGAACGTAAATATAAGAAGTTCTGCAGATTTCTTTGTTACATATTGTTACATATCGAATCCTTAGAATATCCAACTGAACATTTGTTCATGCATATTATCACTCATTTTCAAAGCGTTTCTAGGGTGCCCGAGTAACGTAGTTGTTAGAGCACTCACTTCTCACCAATGCGACCCCGATTTGATCCTCGGATCTGCCTAAGTAGTGTGTGAGATGGTATGGTGCTTTGCCAGCTCGGACACGTGGGTTTTCTTTGGGTACACCGGTTTCCTCCAACATCAATGACCCCCGCACGCCAACATCAGATCCAACGATAGACATTAATATAAGTTAACTGAACATGTTTGATAATCGTTGTAAAATATTTAAAGTTTAAACTTCAAAGCGTTTACTCATACAGTATTAAATTTCTTTACCGCAGTCAAACAAAGAAAACAGTCGATGTTTGTTGTTCCGTTTTTCCAAGAGACCCATAATTCCAAACATCTGCAGGAAAAGATGGACTCTTCAAATGTTGCCGTTTTAGTTGGTAAGAATTTAGACGGAGGTATCAACAACTAACACAATTCGTATTCATCATCTTGTAACTTGCATTCTGGAATGAATTTAAGAAGATTAGATTTTTCAAATTGATAAGTAATACATATATTGCACTTATATTTTATTTCGAAATGGTTCTTATCCGAATTTTCCATGTGTTTTTGAGGGTCCACCATGGCCAAGTGGTTAGCATATTTGCCTTCTCATCGTGAGGTCATAAGTTCGAATCTGAGCTACGATTGGCTGTCCCTGTCCTTTGGATGAGACAGTAAAAAACCGAGGCCTTGTGTCACAGGTATCTGCACATTAAATAACCCTCACTGCTCTACGGCCATGAGTGCCGAGCATAGGCTAAACAGATTATACCATGTATTAATGGTAAGCCAACTAGCATCAAATAAATTCTTGTAGAGGCCAATTTGCCATGTTTATATAATTGGAGAAAAATAACACCCAAAACAAGTATCTCTACTGAAATCCTTCAATACGAGACGTTATAAAATGCCAGTAAACCCCTTAGTAATTACCTCATTTTCAAAGCGTTCGCATTGAGGCATTTTACGCGAAGTCGGCAATGTATGAATCCTCTGTTCACGTGGGAATTAATGGACGTTATAACTCTAGAGTTCTTTTTCGCGTGGGGTAATTTTCGCTTAAAACTCTGTGTCAAGTATCTAATGTAAATTCCCCTATGCATAGATTTCGATCCATACAGTGGATGCGATAAATGTACTTTGCTATATTTCACAGGTCCGCCAGCTACCGGGAAAACTCAGCTGGCATTTTGGTATGCCAGGAAGTTCTCGGAAGAACACAGTGAAGCTGTCGTGTGGAAGTTTCGCTGCCAACAGTTTAATCACTTGATGACTTCTATGGCAGATCTTCTTGACGATCTGGATATAGAAACCCCGGAATCCACAGAAGACAAGAAAGAATGGCTATATTACATGGGAGAGCTGATAAGAAACTATTTACAAAATGGTCCTCGAAGAAGGTCGTTTCATTTGTTGATATTTGATGAAGTCAACCATTCATGTAGTAACATAGTAGCAAGGATGATTGAGGTATTGAAGCAAAATAAGAAAATCAAGATAATTGCAACTACAAACGAGACAACTTTTTATCACGATTTCGACAGTTCTTCCTGCCTCGAAATAGATGGACTATCTGAGACAGAATGCTTGGAATTCTTTAGAAAGAGTCAAGGCTTTGAAGACAAAGATGAGGAAATTAAGAAGTTAGGACAAATGGTTGGCTATCTTCCCTTAGCACTTGCAATAGCCAGATCTTATATCACGGAAGCCAAAGTATCAATTGATAAATACATTCAAAGTCTAACTGACGTGAATTTTTTACAAATTGATAAAACTTTTGTTGAGAGAAGCGAATATAAGAAAGGTTTAGTTGATTCTCATATATTTGTTTTGACGGAAATGCAAGGGAATTTAGATACAAATCAAAAGTTCCTTTTACAGTGTCTCCCTTTCTTAGATAATGACAAAGTTAGTGTTTCAACATTAATGCAAATCCTGCCTAATGATGTGCCAGGTTCGGACAGATTTCACATTGTCGTTCATTTTCTGAACGCACTTAGACAATATTCATTGATCACGGATCTTGGTGGTAAAGACGATAGTAGGGTGGTTTCATTCCATGCTGTTACAGGCCTTGCAATGTCAGTCTTGTCCAAAACTGAAGAAAAGGCTGTTACTCTGCGTGAACTGTTATGTTTCCTCAGCAGAAGCATTGACATGGATGCTAGATTACGTACAGCATCAAATAAAAACATGAAGAATCTGAGTCACGCCAAAAGGGTGATAGATAAAGCACAGGATATGTTCTTCGATAGTCAGCAGTCTGAAGTAGGACCAGAACATTTGGAGATATCTACACTTCTAAGTTATGTTTGCTGTGCTGTTGGAGTCACCTATCGAGTAAATGGACTAGAGGAGTACTTTGCTGACTTGTACTTGAACATGGCGCGGAAATGTCTCCTAAAATGCATTGGGTTATGCTCATATGATGCATCATTAGAAAGACTGAATGACGAAATCAGGGGATATAACTCTTATAACTTTCTGTGGCGCTTTATAATGTACTGGACAAACAAACTTCCGCTGCACAGAATGGCTGACAGACTGTTCAAGGCCCTAAAACAAGGAGGTGACACCTTGAGTGACGATTTTCTCTGGAACTTTATTTTATCAAAGGTCCGAAACACTCGAGATATTGATCATATGCGCCTGATAGGGAATTTTGAACAAGATTCATTTCAGGGCGATTCATTGACAAAGACCATATATGAAAAGCTCTGCGAGCATGGTAACGCCGTACCAATACCAGTTTTGAAGAAATACTTTCTGTTAGAACTAATGCTTATAATTTTGTACAATAATGGAAGAAATCTTTGTGATATGAAGTACAGCCTAGAAGGGGAACGTAAAGCAGAAATCATGGAAAAGGGCTGTTTTGAGTTTAAATTAGCTTTAGCATTAAATGAAATGCTGCAAACTGAGAGTAAATTTCTACCGGTTCAAAGTATTGTTCTGATGAGGAATGGGTATCATTTCCTGTTATTGTCAGATGTTCCACCAGACGAACCGGTTCAAGCAAAACGAAATCGCCTACATAAAGGTATTGTGCAACATAAAAAGCTCTTAAAAGAGGATGTGTTGTCAAAGATTTACTTTGAATTTGGAGTTCCTAAAATGAGTTCCAAATTCGATCAACACCACAGAGGGATGTGTATGAAACTTCTCTTAAAGTGTTTTCTGGAACTGCATAGAGCAGAGTCCGACACCTCTCTAAAAGGGCAGTTGTTCCAAGAGGGAATTGTGTATGCTGAATCCCTCGAATCATTGACTAATGATTTGCGTGAGTGGGTAGCACTGCCAGGGTTCTTTGTGCAAATTGCAAAGTTTTATAGTTTAAATCCGACAAGTAACTTAATAAAAGCAGAGGAAAATTTTAAAAAAGCTTTGACACTAGAAATGGAAGAAAATGAGGATATGTGCCACTTTAGTCTACAAGCAAACTATGGTCTACTGAATTGTTATTTAGCCAGTGGCGAACCTCAGGACCTGCAGCGTGCTGCTGAGTTATGCAGAGATTTGATAGACTCATTAGAAACGAAAAACCGGGAACAATTCCTGTGCAAAATTAGAAAGATTTTAGCTAAAATTCAGACGAAGCAAACGGGGTGAATTAATAACTTCCATTGTCATTACCTACATAATGGTAAATTGACAACTCGATTTTTATGACAAACGGGATGACTTCAGTTTCACCATCGTCAACTTCCCATATTTCTGTAGGAGTATTCCATCATCACCTACATAAGGTGTCCATGTCTCTCAAATGATTCAATGCGCAAAAGCTTGTTAAGCGTATGAACCGTTTTTAAATCGAGGCAATTTACTGACGAAGAAGGTGGTGTTACTGGAGTTCCAACTGACTTGGTTGATGTCAGCTTTTGGCAAATTCTACGTTCGGTCAATGGTGGTCTGGTTTGCCGAAACGGCCCGTCATTAGGTCAAATGCTGTCTGACGTGTTTCATACCGGTATTTGGTCCGTTCTTTAACACTGATTAGTACTCCGATTACCCAATCAAGAAATAGGGCTCACAGCGGCGGTGACCGGTCAATAGAGGATGCCTACCCCTCTTAGGCATCTGGTATATCCAGGGGTCCGTCCCTCCTTGTCCTTCTCTTATATTTGTCTTCCTTATGGAAATTATAAGATCGACCATTGTTCGTTACCTTGCCTTTTTGTGCATGTGAATTTGGATCGAAAAGTTACTCCTTATATTCGATGGACAGAAATCTAAGCACTGTTTGAGAATGTAAGTGCTTGTCAATTAAACGTTTTTGTATCGAGTCTTCTGTAAAGATTAAGAAAGAGGCTGTTGCTCCATATATTGGAAATAAAGAAATACAATTTAATGTTGTGTGTTAGTTGTTCAAGAAGAGTAGCGTGCCATATCTACCCGGGAATACGAAAAGGGCACATAACTCCTGTTGTACATTAGTATCTCTTGGATCCACTGAGCAGAGATAATAGAGAACCGGACTATAAATCAGAAGCTTCAGACGTCTAGTTTGCTTCTGTCCATCCTTCTTTTGTGCGAAATGTTGCGTGCTACACTAGTGGACAACATGCTGTGTGATAAATTATAGGTACAGGGTAATGGGTAATTATTTTTTCTAAAATCTGGTTTGATCGATCTGATCTATTGGTCAATATCTAACCATCTTATGCTTCAAAATTTTATCTTCAGTAATTAAACTAAGTCCTTATATAAAGGATCTAAATACTTCAAAAGTTATGCGGACGTAGTGTAGCATCAACATTTTGATGAATTGTGCACATTTTCAGGAAAGCGTGAAACTTTGCACATTGTTTAAGTAGACCTTAAGTAACATTTTTAGCTATGAACCATTGTAAAAAAAATCAATATGCTAGATATTTCCTCCATTTTTAGGTCACCTGAGTAAATTCAGGATGGGATACATCTAAGGATTATTTAAAATCTGCACATTTACATCTTCCACCGCACTCATGATTTCTTTTGCATCCACTGGTTTCTGGTTCATTGCATGCCTCAAAATAAGACACAGTTGATTCCAAAAATGCTAAAAATCTCTGGGTTAATATCCACACCAACCCAGGACAATTGGATTGATCCCAACATGACCAGGTATAAGGTTTTGTCCCCAACTAGAACCTGTCTGGTTGGTACTGCTCTCTGAATTTTTTTTAGAAATACTAGTAAATTAGGAGGAGTAATTTCAATATGTCTCCCCTTTCTGGTTAATAGGTACTTTCGATCAGCATCAACTCCAATTCATTCAATCGTTCTGTAATACGAAATGACACAAATGGCCCTAAATGATGCACAGTAAACTGTTCATGGTGCCTCCAAATAGTATCCTCTTGTCTCTGATTGCGGAAGAAGGCAACTGGTCGCAGTCAGAAAGAGGAAGAAGAAACAAGGTTCTTGATTTAACCAATCCTATCAACCTAGGGATTCCATGAGTACTGAAAAATAACGTAAGAATTTTACTTGTACCTAAACTAATCCAAAACTGTTCAGGATTGACATGAGAAATAGTTGATGTAGATTATAAAACATAGTTAATGAAGAAAGATGTAATCATGACTCTCTTCGGTTCTTTTCTGACTGTATTCGCAGCTTTGAGTATCAGTTTGACGTTAGACTCATCATGAGTAAATAAGTCCTGAGTCCCTCATTTCCCAGTGAAGTAAGGATAAGTCAACTGTTGCTGATTTCCTGACTCGTCAAACCATTTGGAAAAAGCATGAATACTTTTTTTTGAGGGGTGGGGGTGTTTTGTTGCCATTTTCCAGGGATCATTCCTTTTCCTGCCTGTATTTATTGTGACAGGTTATGGTTATGGAATAGAGTCATATCGAAGACCACTGTCCATTTAAAGAGCAAAATTTCCCATAAATATTAGAAAAATAGAACAAAAAATTGCCCGAAAATGAATCAAAGATTAATGAGAAAAATTAGGGCACATCGGTTTTTTCTTATGAAATCTTAACAAAGAAAACTATAAATATATAACAAGACTTGAAAACAAGAGTCGTTTGTAGAAAACTCTTACCTCTTTTCCCACTTAACAAAGATTTTAACATAATTGCAAACTTCTAGAGATCAAAAAAGCGTGATCCTGTTAAAAATTCCTAGATGGTAAACAAGTGAAAATTTGTCGTAGATACCCTCATTATTTATCTCATTATCTTCCAGAGCCATTTCAATATGTGCACCAATTGCAGAGATATTAAACGAAAAAAGGATTTAGTGGAAATTTTCTAATTTCAAGAGGTGTAACTCTCGCAAAAATTGTTTGATCATGACCAAATAAGAACCTGGCCTAGATACCTATAATCGTAAAAATGATCAAAAGGATAATTGTGCCATGTTTCATGCTTCCTGAAAATGTGTACACTTATTACACCATTCGGCTGGACTGTAATATCTCTAATTGACTCCATGTTTCCAATACCCTTACCAACATTTCAAATCGAGCTTCTTCTTTATTTTGTCTGAAATGCTTCGAAATGCTCATTATTAAGAATTGCATTGTACACTCAAATAAATCACATGCATGTTTGTTCTGCATTTCCATCAGTATTATGCTGGTTGATGGCATTCTACTCTCACGTCCCACCGAATGCCGGTGATGAGCGACAAATTTGACCTATGCACGGCACTTCTGGCTGTAGACCAGGGACGGGTTTTTTTAACGTTCCGACACCTACTGTGACACGGGACCTCGGGCAGCCAACCGCAGTGTGGCTCGGATTCGAACACGGTCAGAAGGCGAACATGCTATTGGTCAAGGGAAGATAACTCGCGTCATTTGATGCATCAGATTCTTTACAAAGAAAGGAGTATGGGCATTTTTCACTACCTTGGAAAATGAAGAAAACAAAGAAATGTCGCTGTGTTGATTTTTGCCCCGACGTGTCATTCTCGTAATTGGCTATAGTTGTAATATTTCAAAAGAATATGAAATGAACGTTAGGATTTTCTCATGCAATATTGAGTTCTGTGTACACAAATATTACAGCTCACTAAAAAGAACTCAACATACTTGCGTTAGCTGACTTTGTTGACCCGCGAAATACTTGTGAAGAAAACATTTGATCGTCATGAAAGTAATAACTTAATTTAAATTCTGTTTTTTTTAATGCTTTTCTGTGGTGAAGATGTAAAACTTCCCGGTTGATTTGATAAATCTTGAAACCCTGAGGTATCATTGACTTTTCATGCATATGCATTATTAATATATGAGGCAATCACAGTGTTTCTTGCTGAACACTTCTGACGGAAAGGCAACCATTAAAACGAAAATACAGTAGGAATCATATTAAGTATGACCATTCATTTGAAAAGACATTTTCTTCCATACTGGACCGCCGTGGCCTTAAGAAAACTCTGTTAGGGTTCCTTTCATTTTGAAAAATTAAACTTTTGAATTTATAAATGAAAGTTCAAAATATATTGTTTACATACTGATGCTGGATAGATTCTCGCTCCTCTTTTTGGTAATATTGGTATAATTTCTGATTTTGATATTTTAAGTTAACGAAATAAATGTCAAGACGACAGGTACTGAACATCTAACACCTACATTGTTAGGAAGCCATGTTGAAATTCTCTCTCATCTCTTTCTGGACTTCTTTCAGAAGAGCAAAACATTGGGCACTACTCTTCAGAAAATTCTTTCAGGAGAGCAGAAACATGGAACATAACTCTTCAGAAACTTATATGAGTTGTTCAGTGTATAAATTGTGGACGTTTAGAAAAGTAAAAAAAAAATAGTATCAATGAAACTTCCTTAATAACATTTTTGTTTATGAAGACACCAATCCAATAAATTATTTTTCATTCTGGTGTTTTTAATTTTATTATAAAATAAAATATCCTTAACAAAGTTGGAATACTTATTTGTCTTTTGGGGTTTTTTTCTTTTCCTTTCTTTTTTTTTCTTTTTTTGTTCTTTACTTTTTGCTGTATTTCATCTATTATTATTATCATTATTATATTTTTATGTCATTCTTCTGCCCATGAACTTATCTGTACATGTATAGTGTTTATTGCAGGTTGCAACTTTATGAAACTTTGAGAGATGATATATATTCCGATCAAGTTGTACAGCGAGGGTTTCATTTTTTTTTCTTTTGGGGCCCATGATGGGTTCAGTGGGGCCCGAGGGTTTTTTTTAAACATGCTAACACCTATTATATTTGTTTAATTGACTAAGGAGCAAAACGCAAGCGGTAAATTAATGAAAATAAAACCAACCAATACTGACTTTCATAAATTTTTATCTATGTACAAGAGGATGCTGGCTATTGATACCAGTGCACAGAACTTTCTTTGAATCTCTTAAAAACTATAAAATTAATTATCATAAAAATTCTTAGTATCAAATACAAACTTCACAAACAAACTGAAATAGAGAAAAACGAAGGTGTAGACTTAATACGAGAGATTTTGTTCTGCTTTCTAAAATCCTTTTTTTTTCGCTCCAATGAACCGTTTCGATCTAATTTGAAAAGTTGGTATATTTGAATAAAAGATATGCTGGAAGTGTCATTACTGTTTTATTACTATTAAACAAAATCAAAGCGTCTGTTCATTCCCTTTATACGCGAGGTTATCGGTTCGAATTCGTGCCACGCTGCGATTGGCTGTAATCGTCCCACGGATGAGAAAGTAAAAACCTATATCCCTTGTCACAGTAGGTGTTGGCACGTTAAAGAACTCTCTCTGTTCTTGGTTATAAATGCCGAGCATAGGTAAAATGTGTCGTCCTTCACCAGCACACGGTGAATTTCTATACGAGTGAAAGATTTTTGATTGGGACGTTAAACAATATTGTTATCATATGACAGAGTTATCGCCCATCCACCATTCTTTCTGTTTTTAGACAGTAGTTAAGCTTATATTCAATCCCATGAAATTTGTTGATTTTAGGATTGATATCGGCGTCCGAATTTATCCACTGACCTTTATATAGCAACACAACGAGGTTTTAAATCGTAAATATCAACTTCGTATTTTTCATATTTCCAAGAAATTAAACATTTTAGGGGCAACAAAATATTGCGACCTCCATTTAATTTGGTAAATTATGAATGAAACCGCAAGACATATAATGTGTAGGGGTTTTCATTATTATGCATTTTATCATCCAAGTATTTGGACTAATGTTATGATAAAAATGTATCTAACTGGCTTAAAGTAGAACGAAAATAATGGATATTTGTAAGCATATTTTTAATGTTCTACAGATTTTGACTGGCACAGCAGGTGTACAATAACCATAGCTGCTCTACGACCGTAAGTGCCGAACATAGGTAAAATTTGTTGCCCTTCATTGACACACGATTACGTCTTCATATAAATGAAAGATTTCGACGTTAACAATACAGCAACAATTACCTATTGTGACTGGATTCTATCTCAAACATATTTGAGTTCGACTGTGGGTGTACGGCAGGTGTGACCGGTCAATACTTTCTACTCTCCTCCATGGAGCCTGATCCCACCTCCGACTTTTCCGAGGTCCTTGATTGTCATTCATTGACCGTATTTTCTCATAAACGATTGATAACAATAAATGTGCCATTGTCATAAAAATGTATTACGGAGAGCAAAAGTATGAATTTGAAAACAATAAGAGATAAATATTACCCTCTTCTTTCATTCATAGATTTTCAAATAATATGGCAACAGGGAAGCAATGAAAAAACTCTATGTGGCAATACTATTATGCCAAAAGTTGTAGAAGGCTGAATTTATTTTTGTTTTCCTCCAGATGAGTCGGTTGCACAGAGGATTAAAAACAATATACTTATAGGTTCATTTACATTCTGTTAAAGAATCCAAGTGTTGCTGTATGTTGTTTTGCTCGCATTCGTAAGCTCTGTATACTCGTGTTCAACAGTGAGTCTTTAAAAGATGAGGTCATGAGATCATTCGACTCCTTCAAGTGCAATCCATACTCAGTTGGGCTCAAAAACGGCGCATGCGTAGCAGAATTACCAAGGTAGCCAAACGGATAGAGTTTTGCATAATTGGACGGAATGCTGGAGTTGCATGCTCCCAGTGACGACTGCTGAAGATGCCTCTGGAAAACGTTGCTCGCAAAGTTGGCGTTTTGCCAGTTAATGGAGCCGATAGATGGCAAAACCGCTGTCTTTGTTATTAGCTCAGTATCGCTGGTGGTATCTGTAAATAAGGCAGGTGAAATTTATTCATCATCGAATTTGACTATGTCCTAATATATCAGTTTTCAATATACTGAATATTGAAATGGTTTGTACAAGCGTGTGTGACCGATCAAACGGAAATGCTAAATTTTCCATTGCACGTGCACCTGATTTCATTTCTGTATTTGCAGAGGTCCAAATGAACCCAATTTTCACCGGATTTTATAATTGTGTTTGGCCATTTCATACTGTTGTGTCTTGATAGTTCTACAATTTATAGACCATTAGAACTTATAGGATGACCCATTGTTCTTCTCCTAAAGCATACTGGGATGGCTGTGGCATGTCAACAGGATAGGCTGACTCCTTTTGGATAACTGGTCCCATCTCATTTGGATTTTACAATTGTTTTCCACGTTCAGATAATTATTACTCGTGAACTTTTTATTTTTTTAGGATCCGGGTTTTCGAAAATCCTTTTTGTACTTTGGCAATTTTATTATTTTTTTCCAGTTGGTCTGAAATGAAATTCATCCTGGGATCTCTATGATCTCACAAAGAAGAAGAGCAGCCAAAAAAACGAACCAAAAACCAAAAAGGCCAATGCCAGTTTATCCCAACGATCATACTTTTGCCATGACCTGTGACAAAGATTTTGGATGGTATTGTCACACGCACAGTCGTGTCAACCTGACCTTTGAGAGACTGGTCAAATGTCCCCATATAAATGCATGTGAAAATTGTTATTGCTACTCCTCTTAGATTATAATACACATTGACTTTAAGACTTAATTGATATCTTTATTCTTATATAGTTGTCAATACATGAACTTCAAGCAGGTCTGCCCCATTTGTACCATTTTAGGGATTTTTTGAAAAAAATCTAGTTATCCTTCTATTGATCTCATTTAATTTAAGATCGAGTCATATCAACAAGGAGATAACACTTCCAGATTCAGTTTAATGTCTTGTTCGTCTAAAGTGAAAGACCTGTGTAGATATCTAACGGCTATTTTAGGGACTATTAAAAGACTTTAACTAACCAATCATAATAATAATTGCTCCCAATTTACTCACGTATACCAGGGGAGCTACATTATTCATTGATATTTTTTTCGTTGGCAATTAAAATGTCACTCAATAAATCAGATGTCTTTTTTTCATTAAATAAGTTATTTAAATGATGATTATGATGATGGCGATGATGATGATGATAATGATAATTATGAAAATTCGAAAAATTACTATACGCAGGGTTATTTTACTTCCGTCGACTAAATTGCGCATTATTCGATTGTCTGCTTATGACGTCACAATATAGTGACGTCTAACACCATTTCATTTCGCTAATGTATTCGCTAAGTGGTGTCAGTCCTAGCGAGGAGTTCTGAAACAGGGGAGATTACAGTGCTTTATGGACAGTTATTTACGAGAATTCTCTGAAGCTTACCTGTTTGATTGGGAGATTCATGACCATTCCTTTCCATTGATGTATTCTTGTTATCTCGAATATCTACAGATGCAATGTCATATTCTGTAATGAGATTAGAAATCGTGATGCAAAAAGTACTGGTACAAATACATCTACAATTATGTCTGTAAAGGCCATTAAAGAGAAGAGACATAAAAAGCCTTTATACAGATATTGTCTCTTTACAGAGGTTGATATATTATTTTTTCTATATTAGTATCTAATATCGGCTGTCGCTTTTCGAATCAGAAATAATTATACAATTACAGTGGAACCGAAATATATTAAGCCGGGGAATTGAATTCATTTCAAATTAACTTGGATTTTAATATCGGGGTTCCATATAAGTAGTATTAAATCATATTTTCTTGTCTGAAATATGAAACTACCTAAAAAACATTCAGACCTGGTAATTGGAAATATTTATTTCCTTTCGGTCACGTTCGAGAAGGAATAAATTTTGAGTATACATTGATTCAACTGCTTTACCTCGTATGTTTGAGTTTTTGTTTCGTTTTGTTGTTGTTTAACGCCCCATTCAAGAATATTTCACTCATATGGAGACGTCACGGTGTGCCGGTGAAGGGCGACAACTTTTGCCTGTGCTCGGCACTTATGGCCGTAGAGTAGGGAGGGTTCTTTAACGTGCCAACACCCACTGTGACACGGGACCTCGGTTTTTGTTGTCTCATCCGAAAGACAGGGACGGCCAACCGCGGAGTGGCGCTGCGGGAATCGAACCCCGGGCAATTCGATTCGAACTCGAACACGCTAACCACTCGGCCACGGAGGCCCCATGTTTGAATATAACTGATTGCCACAACTGTAACAGTCATATGTTCAGTGTGTATCAGTTGACTTTAGTTTTTCCTTCATTTACGCTTAGCTCCACTTTTACCATTACGTCAGCCATACCGTTATTGCATCGATATTTTGTCAGCATAACAGTCATGCTTAGGACTTAGCCAATTCAATTCAGTAATATTATATCACCACAGACTCTAAAGGATGCTTGCCTTATCCTTTTTGATAAGGGATATATGTTGTTCAAAGCCACTCCTACATATGATATCACAACATTAACTAGTCTCACTACACAATTGTCAGGAAGTGGCCCCTGTCTCAGAGAGTGCATGGAAAGTAGCTTTAATGCTTGACTTAAATCAAAGTGGTGCGAAAATTGATTTATGAGGGAGAGGTAAAATATGATTGGGAAAGCTGGATTTCAGTAGAGTTTGGAGTAGGCATATAGTGCAACAGTATTAAGTAAAGTGACAGGGAAAATCCCGATACTCAATAAACAGACATGATAGTAGGCACATAATTTCTTGCTACCAGTTATTCAGTGAAAATTTGCACAAAATTTAAACGGGAGACACCCCTTTATTTTAACCGAAAAAACAGTAGAGGATTTCCTTTCAGATGAGCTATATCTTATGTAGGGATCAAGCTGTATATGTTCAGGATGGACGTTTGACCATTGACAATTTAACGTAGGATTCAATTGGAGCTTGCAATTATGTAATGAGACTTAACGTTAGAGCCGAATTCTTTACTCTAACCATAAACGCTTAGGCCATGATGTAAGCGTGATTCAACAAAATCAATTCTAGTTCTCAAAAATTCCCTAATTTGCATACAAATGAACTAACCTGTACGGTTCGATATACTATGGCTTTGCGTAGATTGGTTGGTTGTACAATCGATTCCTTCCTCTTCAATATTTTGTACATCATCATCTTCGACATCTACTATATCGTCGTCGTTATCCTTATTTGAAATTACTTCAGGTTGGTTTACAAGATTTCTACAATCTTTGGGGCTTTCGCTAGTAGATTTTTGTAGCTTTGGTCCTTTCTGTTTCTTTCTAAATTTAGCTCTGCGATTCTTAAACCATACCTTATGAAAAAAAAGACTTAGATACACTGATAGTAAGGGTAATAATGAACATTCTACATTTTCTAAAGAAATTAAATAATAACCCTAGTTTTATTTGAAAGTACATAATATAAATTGTAAACACGGGTATAATATTATATGTTAAATATTCTAATTTGATGAGCCACTACCGACTCTGCCATGTTGAGTCGTGAGGGTGATTTTAATGCATCATGTTCTTGCTTGTCTGTTCATTCTTTTGTTCAAAAATTATATTCGTTTTGGAAAAGTTTATTTTATGATATTTTGTATCTAGAACTTGAAAGCGATAAAAGTTACAATACTATTTCAGTTTCTCTCATCTTTTGAAAATTTAAGTAGAAATTGGAATAATATCGAACCATTTTTCCTCTATAGAATGTCTCATAATTTACCTTTTGACCCCCGAATAATCCACATCCATTTACGTTGTAAAATATTTACCTGAATTCTGGCTTCCGGGAGATTTGTCATGATTGCAAGTCTTTCGCGCATCACAACGTCTGGATAATGTGTTTTTGAGAATGTCCTTTCCAGAGCAGCTAGCTGTTGATTAGTAAAAGCAGTTCGACTTCGTCTTTGTTTTCTGTGGGCTCCATACCTTGCCTCAAAAATAATGTCCGCTGTATTAAAAGAAAACGATTGTGCACGTGAACACTTGTATAACATTCTTTTTGATCTGGCTTGCGTACTGTTTTAAAATGTTCCGTTTTCACTTGAGGACATAAGTTGATATAGAGAATTCGTAGCTCGCTCGTCAGATCGTCAGATTATGACGTCATGGTTTCGAACCCATCCGATGCCTTTCGAATAAGACAGTTAATGTAGAAGAGCCGTATCAAAGTAGGTATAAGTAAATTACAGAACCATCGATGGCCATTACAGTGACATTTTCTTGAGTGGGATGACAAACAAAAATACAATCAAGATAAGATAGACTGTGACAGACTTAGCACAACAATGGCATTTTAACTGTTCACACCGGCTCTTGGGATTTTTATCTTTAAATTTGTTTGAAAAGTAAAAAGAAAAGAAATTCATACAGACGGTATATCAATTAGACCTTTTTTTGAAGTTGAGATTAAATAAAACAAAACAAATTTTAATCTTAATTTTCAATTTTCTCCATCTCAAAACTAATACTCTATCTGTTCTTGAAATACAAGAAAACAAAAGAATACATTTATGTTTACCTGCTAGTTTTTCAGCCAATGAAAAGGGATGAAAAGGCTGATGGAAGGGACCTGGGGCTCCAAGAATATGTCCAGTATGTACAGCGTGTCCATGGAATGGTGCTTGTATGAATGGATTAATTCCGAGTAATGACGTCTGATTTGGGAAATTAACGGAGCCAAAGTTCTGCATTTTGCAATATCTCTTTCACTACCCCTAAGAATTTAGATGTCGGTCCTGAAAAGAACGAAATATGAAATTAGCTGAATGACAAATTCTCTAAAAGTAAATACTGAATATGCAAGTCTGACACGTAATTGCCTCTATTTATCTCTCTATGTATGTATGTATGTATGTATGTATCTATCTATCTATCTATCTATCTATCTATCTATCTATCTATCTATCTATCTATCTATCTTTATCTATCTGTCTATCGTTCTAATAACCTATCTATCTATCTGTCTCTATCTATCTTTCTATCTATCTATCTATCTATCTATCGTTCTAATTACCTATCTATCTACCTTTCTATTCATATATCTATCTGATCTAATTATCCGCGCGTCTTTCCTCCATTCATCAATGTATTTATCTTTATTTTAAATTTATCTATCTATCTATCCGGCCGCCCGTCCGTCCCTCTTTCCATTCCTCTATTTTTATCTATATTTATCTATCTATTTAACTATATATTTATCTTTCTGTCTGTCTGTCTATCTATATATCGATCTACTGTTTATCCATATATCTATCTGTCAATCTATATATCAATCTTTCTATCCGTATATCTATCTATCTATCTATCTATCTATCTATCTATCTATCTATCTATCAACGACAGTAATTACTGGTACATTAGCTTTGAATAATAAAATATCAAAGATGCACAGTAATCGTCATGCAAACCTCAGAAATCATTAAAATGTCTCCTATAGAACCTCTTCTTTCAAGTGTGTGTTACTACAAATGATTTGATATTAGCAAGTGATTGGTATATATTTGAAGATTCAAGCGTGCGTGTTCTAACCGCCACAAAGACGTGTATTAGGTGTTTTACTATCCGTAAATTAAATACTATTAATGAAAATTTCTCTACTTAAACAAATAGTTTTATTGACTTTGAATTTTGAGGAAAAAAACCTGTTTTATAATTCATTAGTATAATCGATTTCAAACACGAAATATAAATACTACATTTGGATGATCCGAAGTTAATTGACCCTTTTTCAATAAAAACGGGACAGAAACTATAGAAGCGATGCAAATGCTTCTTATTGAAGATAAAATACTGTCATCTCGCATTACGCATCAAGAGTACTACACAGGACATCCCAATTTAAAATCTATCGACGACTTACTTAAATCATCTCAAAAGGTATTTTGAGCTACTAATCTGTTTGGAAAGGTGTTAAGTTTATTTGACAATTTCGGGTTTAAGAATTTAAGTATACAAAGTTTTTATTCAGAAGCATCGTTCCTAAAGGAGAAGTTCGTGTTCGAGGGCAATAAACAGCGAGCAGTTTTAGCCATCTTGATTCGTACTTGGTTTTTAAATGCTGTTGACCTACGCTTAATTTGGGGCGTGAAAGGGATTTTCGATATTATGCTGTTGTTAAAGTATAGCTATCAACACCACAATTAGTTTTCAACATTTAAAATCGTCTCGAAATTTTTGTCTCACTTATTTGGAATTGTAATATGCCTGTCATTCTATATTTACACTTCTTTTACGAGTGTATCAAAACTTTTACAGAAAATGATTTGATATTCATTATTGTGTATGAAAAGTTTGCTTCTTGTTTGAAATGAAAGTGTCAAAATTTCTTGAAAAAAAAATTCACCAAAGTGAAATAGATTGTGTGAACAGGTAGATGGTAAACCTTGTGCATATAGAGATTGGGCAACAGATGAAAAAATACAGGGTTGTTTATAGGCCAGGGCTGAGCTGCGTAGAGCTTAAGAATTTACTTAAGTTTGAGAATTATTTCAACTCCAACAAATACTAAATCTTCATTTGCCGAGAAGCTGAAGTTGAGGACATTCTCAGATTTAAGCTTAATTCTAAAGTCTTTTGACATCCAGTCCAGTTTTCTATTGGTCAGTTTTCTGGTTATACTATAGTCAATATTAATAGCAATATATATATATCATCACCATTATTTTACTATTTGTGGTTCAAAATTAGATACCTAAAACTTTCCGCGGGATTTCAATTTAATACCTTGAATGTCCATTAGTCACCTTCCCTTAATTATCGAGTATGATTCTGGGAATCAGGAAACTGAAAAAGGTAATGAAATAAAAAAATACTGGACCAAATCAAGGTTACATTAAAAATATAGATTTTGAATTTCATAAAATGCCCCTTCCTGAAACCCCTTTTTAAAGTTTTATATTCGATATTCGATGCTATTGAAAAAGTGTGTGTGGTAACTACCCCACCTACGAGAAATTTAAGGTGTGAAACGGATCAAGTTACATCGAATTCATCTAATCAAATTTTGGAGATAAGGACAGCTATACTAATTCCGTTCAAATCTGTAAACCAAATATTTGTTAATGGCTTAAGTTTCCTCTGAAGGTGTTCCAATGAATTGATTATTAGGGATTATAAATGATCACAAATAATTAAACGCTTAGACACTTGTTTGGACAAATTCGTTTGACTGTGTAAATACTTAGGTTTTCACACAGTTCCTACACTCAATATTTGCGAACTTTGGACTAATTCTTTTATTTCTACTTCAAAAATTGTTTTGTCATTACACCTTCATAAATACCATCGAGCAAGGTGAAAATCAGAAATTTATGAATTCAGTCTAACCTGTCTTAGTGACCCATTGAATTTTAGAACTACCTGTCTTATGTGACCTAAATGTGTGGTACCATTGACGGTATTGTAGTATATCAATCACCTGAATTGAGAGACCACCCATAATATGTGACCCTTCCTGCTCCTTCCCGTAGATGGTCTCTAAAAACAGGTTAGAATGATACACTTTTATAAAAGCATTAAATAAGGAAGATGAAATAATAATCGTTTCTTACTTTGTTAATCGCTCAAATATGCATTCTATTCCGTTACCTCCAACTTAGATCAAACAGCTGCATAGGATGATTTCTTTTTTTTTTTACTCTATGGTTATCTAACGTCCCACCCAAGAATCTTTCAATTACATGGAGACGTCACCATTTGCCGATGAAGAGCGATAAATTTGGCGTTTGCTTGGAACTTATGACCGTAGAGCAGGTAGGGTTCTTAAGGGGCCGACACCTACTGCGACATGGGACTTCGGGTTTTACTGTCTAATCCGGAATTAATGGACGACCAACCAAACCGCGGCGCGGATTCAATATTAAGAATAAAATACATTGTTCCCACATATTATCTGTGCTGTTTGAAACACCTGATGGAAAAGAATGGTCTGACAGCAATAAGTCAGAATTTTACACCCTCTGTAAACCTCAAAGTCGAGGAGATAAATAAGACCTAAATTCGTATTAGTATATGAAATCTTTACGTTATAGATTCAATGATATCCTTTTGTTTGCATCCTGCTGCAGTCGCAGGTAGCTCCACTTTGTTTGATCTACTATACAACACTATTGGAAAGTTGAATATTATCGTATTCTTACGAAGAAGTCCTACGGTCAAAATTGTATCTCAAACTGAGATCATAACATTCCAAATCGGTCATACTTCGAATATCCTAGATTCTTCTCCATTTTGAGAGTCGTCATGGTTACCGACGGCGTAATCACCTTCAGATCCTGAGGTCGTGTATTCAATCCTGCTTTAGAAAATCACGACAAGACAAATTTAATATATCACCACTTTGTACAGAAGCAGAGAAATCTCATCCGAGTGTCAAAGATTTGCAGTTTACGGCGAGGATTGCCGAGTCGTGGATGTTGCACATATATATTTTCAACAGTGCATTAAAGCAGACGAAATACGTCCAAAGTACGTCAAGACTTACCGGTAGTGACGTCAAGGGGTTCGAGACAAGCACGCGGGGTGCGAGACAGAGATATCCCCGAACGGGTATATTGATGGATTTCCCTGTCCGGGGTGAGAGAAATGATAAACTGGTGCGTTTTTTCAAAGTTGGCATCGGTACGTTAATGACCCCTGACTGTTCAATTGCCAAACGTGCCAAACACAAGCCAAAATGCGTAGTCCTTCGGATGACATTTCAATTTAAGTGACAGATTCTTGAGTGAGATGTTAAACATAAATTTAATAAACCATCCCAACCTTTTTTTATTTTAATTCAAATACTAGGAATACAGTCGTACGACAATAAACCTCTTAGTTGTATAATCTATGGAATTTTTTAATCTGATTGTGATATCAGTTTAGTACAGAAAAAATATTCACCGCGTCCTAAGATCGCTCTATTAATTATTCTGTAAATCCTGTTTTATTCGCGAGAATTTTATTTTTGCGTAATTACACGAGAGTACTTACTCGCGAAAATAAAGTTCTTGCTAAATATACTAAGCTTGAAATAACATGTAACATACAGCATGACTTACTATACTTAACATGCACACGCGAAAAATGTGTTGTGAACAATAACAAAGCAACCAGTTCGCCAAAATAAGGTTCTGCGCAAATTCCTTGATCTACAGTCTCGTGGGTAGCTTGTGTATATACTCTGCCGTAGTATAGCTGAAATAATTCACTTGTAGAATGACTTCCAATTCTCATATTTAAGCAGCAGCGAATATTTCCAGGCGAACAGCATGTCATCATAGCGAATATATTCATGAAATTTATGTGTTTGTCGGAGTTACCAGTAATTCATTTCTATTCGTGGATTATCGCTTGACCTTTGATACATTAGAATTTAAGAAGTAAAATTGATTTTGTTCTTTCTTTTACTGTAACACTTGGTTTAGCGATCACCTGTATATAAAAACTTCCTGGTCATAAAGTTTTTTGTTGTCCCTAATCTGTGTACAAATCAACCTCTCCATTCAGATCACCTAACTATAATGGGTGTCCCAGTAGTGTAGTGGTTAGCACGCTCGCCTCTCACCAATGCGCCCGGGTTCGAGCCTCAGCCAGGGGAGTTTGTGAGATAGTATGGTAGCCAGCTTGGAGACGTGGGTTTTTTATCCGGGCACTCCGGTTTCCTCCCACAGCAAGGACCCCCGCAAGGAGCGGTATATACGTTTCACTATATTTACTTTCCCCTACTGTATTTCTTAATTTATAACTGTATGAAACATTTTCTTTATTATTTAGTTAGGCTTGAAAATACCAAAGTTCAAATAACTGACATTTACCTAGTTTAGAAAAAAAGTAAATAACAATAATGCAAATTTTTTCTTGTATTAAAATAACCTTGTGTATTTTTAAGATTGTTGAAGTATTTAGCAAGAAAAACGAAAAAGGAAAGCACCAGTTGTGAATTTATCGGTCAAATTTCATTTAAATAAAATCTAAATATAATTGGCCTTTGTTTAAAATTGAAACCTGTCAACAGTGAGTTTGATAATTTCCAAAACATAAAAGATTGTTTTCAAAAGATGAAATTTAAGCTTTTCTTTAGCAACTATTTCAATTCCATATCATTTCTAAACTGGTGAGGATTAGTTTTGAACCAATGATATATAGCCCACAAAAACGATCTTTGAAATTTATTGTTGTAATCAGAATTCACAATTTTGAAGACAAGGTGTTACAATCAAACCTTTTTATTCTCATTTTCAGATGAAAAAAAAACAACTGTGTTCGGACAGCGCTTCGCTGCGATTGGCTGTCCCTGTCCTTCGGATGAAACAGTAAAACCGAGGTCGTTTGCCACAGCAGACATCGGCACGTAAAAAACTATCACTCTACATGGACTTAGGTGCCGAGCATTGTCCAAATTTATCGCCCTTTACCGGCAATCGGTGACGTCTCTATGTAAGTGAAAGATTCTTGAATGGGGCGTGAAACAACAATAAAACTAATCAACCAATTATATGGTCGCGTTCTAGAATAACCATCCAACCAATACATTACCAAGTAATTAAATTTTAGTAAGACAATATAATACAAATTCTGTGAATAAAACACGAACCTACGAGAATTCAGTGTGTTCAGAGTCGAATCCATCTGCAATGCTACATATTTTCTATACTTGCTTTATTCTATAACAATTCTGTCATATAAAGATGTTGAGATTTTTAAAGTCCTGGTAATGAAACCCAAAATTATTAAAAAGATGGAGTATTCATAAAATGCATTTTATATGTACATGTTATACAAAAACATTTGGGTTATTTCTGTGGCATTCCACAGAACCTATCGCCATCAGCAATCCATAAACATTATTGTTTTGTTCTCTTTGATTTTGGTTCACGTCACACTGGATAGTGGTAAGGTAGATGCCAAATTGTATTGATGAAAGAGAGACACCGCTTTTAAATTTACCGTAGATGAGACCACAAACTTTCCATAAGTAAATTTTTTCCAATTATAAACGAAGGTTCTTGCGAAGCTCAAACCTGTGCTGTTTAAAAGTGATAGACTTAATATCTAAAGTGTGATGATCAAATAATTTAGTCACAGATGTCCTGGGGCCATGGAATAATATCATCATGAATTTTTACATACCCAAACAAATGCCTCCCGTTTATACATAGACAGGTTTCAGGCGCGGATGCAGCTTTTTTCATGGGGGGGGGGGGTTCCAAGAGACCTGCGGGATGGGGCTACCGTAAGGCTTCTGGTGGGTCCACGATAACGAACTGGTGGGGGTCCAGGGGGGGGGGCATTTGCGGATCCAGCTTTTTTCATGGGGGTGGGGGAGGAGGGACAAGGGGCCGGGGGCCTGGATTTCTACGTTTTTTACCGGTAGTAGGCAATGGGAAATCAT
>JACSZP010002643.1:619-21157 GCA_016161895.1 Pinna nobilis | reverse complement strand
AGATTTACGTGCGCACGCCGCACTCAGCAATTTCTCAGTTAAATGGAGACGGTAAATTTTTATAGGTTGAGGACTGGCTTATCCTGCCTTGACGGCGAGACAGTAAAAACCGAGGCCCATGTCACAGATGGAGTCAAGTTAAAAATCCTTACTGCTCATTTGCCGCACGTGCTGAGCCTAGAAAACAAAAATTGTCGAATGCATTTGAATGCATTCAGCGATATTGGCAATGTCTCAAAATAAGTGTTGTTGTTGCGTTTTTGTTTAACGTCCCACTCAAGAATATTTCACTCTTTTAGAGTCTCATCCAAAAGACAGGGACGGCCAACCGCGGAGTGGCGCCTGCGGGAATCGAACCCCGGGCCTCTCGGCTCGAAGTCGAACACGCTAACCACTCGGCCACGGAGGCCCCTCAAAATAAGTGAAATATTCTAGAAACAACAATACAACAAACAAACCAACCATTGATTGAGAAGAGAAACTGGTCACAAATAAGGAGACAGCATTGGTAACAAAGTACCCGGAAAGAGACTACCGGTCCTCCGCAAATAAAATTGCAAATGTTCTCACATAATCAACTAAGGTTCAAGCGAAGCTCGAAGTGGCGCAAAGAAGAGGCGAGGAACTAAATGGTAAATACGTTCTAGCCATTCGTTGACGGAGGCATGAATGATTTGAAAGCAGGTTCTTCTTTTCAGAATTGAAAGTCACCGTCTTGTATTGAGTGGAATTTCATACTCGGCTAAGAAATGACCAGTCTGTCCATTTCTGCCAAAAAATATCTTTAAACGCAAATAAATTATTTATCTCTTTTTTTACGTATTTAGTATATTAAATGTACATGTAGTTTGATCAGATATTTGATTTTTTACACAAATCAAACACTGAGTACGACTCTTAAGAATTGAGTTTGCTCCCGAAAGAGCTTTGATCATGGTCATACTTAATCAAGTAGGTATACCATGGAGAAAGAAACTGTTCCAAATACAATGTTGGAATTGTGTGGTGCGGACACATCGGGATGCTAAAATCATCTATTATTCTGAATTTATTTGTATTTACTACGGAATCGAAGAAAACACCGTGTTTGAATTTAAGCTTGGCAATTTTGCTAACTTCGCGTCCATTGTCTGTCCCCCGTGTGCACCTATGGCCTGACAAAATCATTGATAACGATTCTTCGATCCCAAAACAATAATCAAGAAATAAACATCGGATCAAAATCTGTCTAATTCATGGATAGCAGTAAGATTTTACACGAGCGAGGACACTGACGACTGAGCACACAACTCAATCTGATTGTCTAGTGTTCAACTCTCATCAGCTCCGATGTAACTTTAGAACTCCAGTTGAATAGGTAGTAAAACGGCGAGATCCGTATCACAGTAGATTAGGTGTATGCTCGTTGAAGATTTTCCACTACTCAATGTTCCCGAGTCCCGAACATGTGCTAGGATATGAGGCGGCCGTTGACGTCTCCATATGAGTAAAAGAAAAGAAAAGTTACAGAAAGTTAGAACCATGTAACAAACAAAATAAAACCGAGAATAAAAAGGCACACAATTTAATCTTCATTGCATATTTTCTGAATAATAAATTGACAATTTTTTAATAAAGGAAACTCTAATGCATTATTTAGGATTGGATCTGTAATACGAATACCGGAAGTGTCAAAATATATTGGAAAAAGTGACGTCATGTTAATGTAAAGAAGCGAGACTTTATTGATTTTTTAAATTAAATAAAAACTACACAAAATGTCGTCCCTATTGTTGTTTGGTCTTCTGATTGTAAGTTTGTCCGAAATGAAATTCATGATACCGGCTTGGTTTTTATTTTGAATACAGTTCGTATCATATTGTAACTCATCTCGTCTGCCTGTACGCCATTACTTCATCTCAACATCGTTACACCCTACAAAAGCCCGGACAGAAATTCAATAAAGAATTTGAAATAAAGTATTATGTTGCGCTCTCTAATGGCCATTGATTTTTTTCACATTTGAATTTTGAAAAGAAATTAATCTTAGTATCACTCATTACAAATATTTAGTTTGTCGTAAAAACATAATTTTATTCATAAAAAGAAATATATGTACAAATTCTTTATCTTCCAATACTATTTTTGATTATTCTGTAGCTACTAAACAAAGTACCAATTGACACTAAAGTGTGGTTTTCGATGGCAATACAAACAAAGTGGTCTATCTAATGATATGAGACTAGATACTTCTTTGGGGCAAAGTCACACCAAGAACAGGAAAGAGTAGGTTGTATCATAAGAATTGAAGATCGTAATCCACAAACGAATTCGAGATTGGTCTGAATAAGAGATCTTTGTTAACTGCAAACCTCCCTTCTTGATAAGCTTTATTTAGAACTTTCTATTCCTGAGTAGCAATATCCAATCCTCTCCTACCTATGGCGTCTTCATTTCACAACTTATACGTTATGCCAGGGCATGTTCTAAAAGGAAAATTTTGTTCGGAGAGCTAGACGACTCGCAAATAAACTACTCACACAGGGATAAATTGTTGAAAGATTGAAAACGTCACTAAGGAAGTTTAATTATAGTCAATACGGTGAGCTCGTTAAACAATACGAGGTTGACCTTTCTTATTGATGATAATCTTGAATATGACCATTTACAGTGACTACGTTTAGGTAGTTAGATCAAGAGCATATGACTTTTTCAACCGAAATCGACATTTTTCAAAACACGTTGAGTTTCTATGGAACATTTGCGACGGGTGCGGCATGCCAACAGGGGGCGCTGACTTCTTGCGGACACCTGGTCCCACCCCGGTAGAAATTTGCTTAATTTTGTTTCCCGCGTTGAAACCGTCATTATCGTGGACTTTAGCTTTGAGTGTCTTTCGGTTGTTCTTCAATTTTACTTGTTATGTTATTATAATCAATTTCGATGCATAAAACAGATCTGAAAAGAATTTTATATTTTGCGGTTTAGAATTCGAGTGCTACAGAATCCGACGTATCTTGTATCATTTCTTTTAATTAAGATAAGTTAAGCGTTACGTACTTGAATTGAAGTGTATAAGTATTAAAACCATTGTAAGTGGTATTTTATTGGAATGAAAATATTCCGGGATGGGCAAGTTGTACATAAAAGCAACTGATGTTACAATCACGAGGAATGTTGCATAAACATCTGAATCTAGCTGAAGGAAAGAAGATCAGTTGGTTGAGCGTCGGATTGGCAACCCAGAAGTCCCAGTTCGATCCCAAGTGTTACTTGATACTAGTCTTTCCCCGTCATTTCCTGTAAGACTGGAGAAAAATTTTGGGTTACTCTTGGTAATCTGAACTTCCGATTATTATCTAAGGAGGGGTTACTTAGGTGAAACGTATTTCAGTGTTGTAAAACATCATCATCATCATCATCATCATCATCATCATCATCATCATCATCATCATGCCCAAGTATATGAATATAACCGCAAGTGAAAGTAGGGAATTTACAGAAATTCGAACCAATATTTTGAAATTCATACTATTTGCTTTGAAGGAAAATTCCAAATGCAATGTAGGTTCAGCGTTCTTCTGTAAAGACCGACAGCAAATCAAGTTGAGCTTGAATATAATATTTGCTGAATATTCATGTTAATTTCCAATTTATAATTGGATGTCTCAGTAAATGAAGTGCTTAAGCATTTTGCGTGCTACATTGCAAAGAAAAATATCAAAGATTCTAATTCAAAATACGACCTCACGATTACACGACGAACACGCTAACCACGAAGTAACAATGATATTCTGGATAAATGTGTAATCACTGTTATTGTATTTGTTGTATTGTTGTTTAACGTCCGACTCAAGAGTATTTCACTCATATGGAGACGTCAACGTGTGCCGGTGAAGGACGACACATTTTGTCTATGCTTGGCATGCTGGCCGTAGAACTTTATTTGGATGTATTTAGCAGGTGTATGGATACCTGTTTGACCGGTCAGTTGGTCATGAATAGCGTGCATTTCATTAACTTGTTCATTCGAGCTAAAGGCTTAGCGCAGTTCAGACGCAAAAAGCCCCCCCCCCCCTCCGCCCTTTGGTTACTAATTATTTTTCTATCTTTCAACATACGTATGCTTTTTATCGATGCAGATACCGTAATACCATGCTGGCGACGATAGATCCGTTCAAATCGCGAATTTTTCATTTTTGTGACTTGTTAAAACCAATAAATGACCAAGTCTGAGCAAATGCGAATGTTTTGGAGCATTTACCCATATTGACGTGTTTGTTTTGTCTTTTAATGAGGTCAGTCGTAAATAATTTATGTTCGTTTGAGACTTGTCGAATAAGAACATTATGCAAGATCTACTGAGTAAAGTCAAATAATAAAACACTTCAATTTTGTCCGAGGAATGGAATTTGAAGATACACGTAGTATTTATTCGATCGAGTTCTGCTAAATTGTACGAATCTTGTGGTTTTTCTTATTCTCCGCAATATCATTCCGTTTTGAATTCCAGCTCAATTCAGTTGATTAGTCACAGGTATCTTTATTCTGTTTTTGTTGAACATTTTTGATCCTGGTATGTTATCAGTCTCGGTACAAACTAACTCAAGAGTCAATCATTGCTATCTTGACGGAAAATGTGAATGATTTAATATTCCATTTTCAAGACTGGAGACACTTTAATTACTATTCATGTTGCATGCTAAATATGTTTTGGAAACCTTGTTTGTTTATGATGTCTGTTGAAATAAATGATACATTAAAAGCTCTAAGATTTTATCATGTAGATTGAGATGCCAAAATTTTACTGTCTGTTTTGTGCTATACTTTTAACTTTATTGTAAGTATCATGGATTAAACACTTTCACTCAAAGATTCATAGTAAGATACAGTAAACCCAAATAAAATGTAAAATTAATCTCACCGATGAAAATATAAACATTCCGTAATTAAGTAATGCTCTATCTTATTCCGTATTTAACACTAAATGACGACAAATACTTATCGCATAAAACCTTTCAAAAACTCAATAAATTGAAAATTAATTATTCATCAGAATTACAAGAGTATATACATGTTGATCTCAATTTGTTTAATGGAAACTGCAGAAATGATATATGAGCAGTAGGCAACTGGTATTAGGCGAGTATAGATTCTTGGTGTATTTCTCAGATTGCATAAGTGATAGTTAAGACAAATGTTATAGAAAACATCGTTTCGCAGGGTTTGTTCTCCTTAAGCGGTTATAAAAGTCGTTACATTAAATTATTGCACAGCGGGTCTGTGCTGAAAGAACAAGTATTTCCTCCATAAATGTAGACTAGTATTAGCTTCAATAAGATTTAAGTATGAAAATATGCTTTTTTTAATACCGATCGTTTTATTCAGCATATGTCTTTCAGCTCATTTGAAAGCTTTAGAATAATTCCACTCGGTAAACTTGTGTACGTGTAGAATTTGTTACATAAGATTCCGTTAATTCCACTTTAGAGACATGTTAATGTTGTTTCACAGAACTCTCATTAAAACACAAATAACGCAACATAGGCATCACACATATCGAGTTACCTCCCCTGACACCGATCATGGACAGCGTACAACCCACTTCCTGTATTTTCGTCCCCCTACAACTCTTACAGTACTTTTGTCTTTTTAGTGTGTTATGTCAATTTCAACAAATCTCATGGGCATCAAACCGATGTAGGCGTTTTGTCAATGCTATGGATATTATCCTATGCAGTCAGCTATCTTAAACGTGCCAAGACTATTATAAACACAATACCTCGGTCTTCCAATTGAGCAATCCCTTGGAATTACGCTGGTTTGTGAAGCTATTGTAGCATTAAAAGATGCTCTAACAAACCTCTAGTATAAAACCTCATCATCTTCAGATAAAACTGGAACCGGTATTGTAGAACACATTTATAAGTTTTAAAATAGATATAAAATGAACTGCATGTGAAAAGTTAAGGATGCTATTAACCTGATCGAAAAATCTTGCAAAATATCTTAAGATGCTCAATTGATGTTGTTTATTATGAAATACGGCAATGAGTATTATTTCATAAAATTATGCATCGCATATTTGCGTTTGGTGGCACTGACTTTGCACACTTCTTTCCTGACTACTTTTTAAAATCCTGTTTGTTGCTGTTTGAAAAATCTAGAATCCGTTGGATATTTTTTTCTGCATAGTTCATAAAACCATTGAGGGTGAATGACTCTCAAAATGCAAGTGGACTAATCCATGCAGCCTTCTGATCTGAGGGAGCCAAACTGACAAAGCCAACAAGAATTATATGACGTCATAATGACATGGAGATGTCACGATTTCCCCTTATTTTCCCTATTATCAAAAACATGAATCATACAGGAACAAAATGATATATCCTTAACATTATAGCTCTAAGGATAAAGAATTAGTAGAGATAGCAAACAGTCACAGACATTATGGATGTGTATTATATCCTTGTAAAATGTAAAATTATAAACACATTATCATATATAGCTAACTAGGCATACACATAGATAAATCTAGGTCGTCAAAAGTTTTGACAATCAAATATTAAGTTGTTGATTGTTATCAGAAGCCACTTAAATTCCTTACCATTTGGGTTTAGCTTTAAGTTATTAAAGTCAGGGCCACTTCTAACGGTACAAGTACAAGTAGTTAACGAGTTGGACTTCCGATCGTGAGGTATTGGGTTCGAATCCGAGACACACTGCGGTCGGCTGTCCCTGTATCTCGGATGAGACAGTAAAAACCGAGGTCTTTTGTCACAGTAAGTGTCGACACATTTATGAAACCTCCCTGCTCTACGGCCAGAAGTGCTGAGCATTGGTAAAATCGCCCCTCATCGGCACACGTCGATGTCTCCATATAGCTGAAAGATTCTTGAGTGGGAGGTTAAACAACGATATAACCAACCTACCTACCAAACCTGACCAATTGGTCTTGAAATCTCGCTACAATTAATGCATTGTCAAACGCAATGGTATCAAAAGACTTTTGAGGCTTTTGATTACCGACCTGTACTCTGACTCAGTTCCATCAAATAAAGAGTGATCATTGACGGGTAACAACTCCTGGTTCAAGAAATTCAGGTTTTCTTATTCGTCCGAACAATCTTGATCTACAACTTTCGCTACAGATACCTTGCTTACGAATACCAATAACCTAAATCTGACACTTTTAGATAGAAAACGGAAATTTTGCACAAGAAACAAATTTTCTCGTTACTACGCGTAGGTCAACGCGGAGGATCAAGATGTATCACAACACAATTTGTGTGAGGTGCATTGAATCTTTCATCTTTTACTTTCTAACGCAGAAAACATTAGCTAAAAGAACTACAAAAGAGGAAATATACAATGTAACTATTTTTCCGAAAAGTTTGCGAGGTTTAACATCCGCAATGAAGATATCTCAAGGGGACATTCCTGGAACCGAAAAATGAATTACGAATATTGTAAACTGACATTTAGCTTTTAGTGAACACCTATAAATCCTTGTACCAGAGATATCTCTCTAAAACCCAGGGATTCACCAGGACGAGTAGATGACTGCAGCTAATTACTCTTTGTCAGACAGACACACTGGAAAAGTAAAAATATCATGTGCAACTCTAACCTGAGAGATTTATTCATACGGACTTAAGTTAAACAGTATAAAATGTTAGTGATGAAATAAATCTCATAATGTAGACAAGCTCCACGTCCTTACGGCAGTTTTTTGTTGTTGTGTCGTTACATAAAAGACGTTTCAACCTAAATAAATGCCACTTAACATGTAGGTATCTGAAATACCGTAATTATACATCTAAGCTTACAAAACTCGGCATGTCTGTTTTAAAATTGTTATTGAAGATTAAATTTGCTGTTGAGTCTTCCCACGATAAGAATAATTTCCGACATTTGTGTATTTGAACGATCATAAAACGAACTGCTTGATGGGGATAATAGAACTGAACAGAGTGTGCATTACGTAACTCTGTTTATTTATTGTACTGTTGGGATACTCATAAAACAGAACAACTTTTATCCGTAACAGTCTTTAATTTTAGTATTTATATACTGACAAAATTATGGGTTAGGGTAGAAGTACACTTTAATTTTACATATGCGTTGTATCCATCATATAAAGCCAGCTGTGAAACAGGAAAATTACAAAAAGTAGAAAAAGTACATGTTTTGATAATGGGTAGTTTGTAGTTTGTGAAATATTTGTTTGATTACTTCATCGTCTTGTGCGCTCTCGCTGTTGACTCTTCAGTCAGAATCATGTCACAGCGAAGGTATTCTGACTGAAGAGAAGACAGGCGAAAACGCTAAAAGAATTCTGATTGTAGTCAATATGCTTAAATCAGTCTGTTCTCACCGATTCCATGAGCGCATTAAGATTTTATTCAAGGGTACATGTACCATTACTCTATGAAATGATTATTTTGAATCCACATATCAAGAGAGGTAACTCCCACAATTTGTAATGGGTTTGTGAGACAACACTGGGTTTATTGTTAGTTTGCAGTATTGATGTTGATGGTATTGTATTGTTGTTTAACGTCCCACTCAAGAATATTTCACTCATATGGAGACGTCACCGTGTGCCGATGAAGGGCTACAAATTTTGCCTATGCTCGACACTGCTGGCCGTAGAGCAGGGAGGTTTTTTTAACGTGCCATTACCTAATGTGACACAGGACCTCGGTTTTTACTGTCTCATCCGAAGGACAGGGACGGCCAACCGCGGAGTGGCGTTGATGTAACTCGAACCCGGATCTTCCAATTTGCAGTCGAACACGCTAGCCACTTGGTCACGGAGGCCCCATTGATGTTGACCCTAAAGTTTTTCAGTAAGAAAAGTTAAGGTTGCTTTTAAGTTGTGCATTTTAATACAAAATGTATCTTGAACTAATATTTAGGTCTTTTTATCAATTAATAGGATTAAACCCAATGTTCATTTCGGCTTAATTTCTTCGTTATCCAAAAATAAAATCTAAAGCACTTCAAATATTTCTTAAAGCAATAGAGATTAAATTTTGCTAGTATTTTCACTCAATTTAATACATATAAATGTATACAGTGATTTAATGATTCAATTTCATAGAAATTGATAAAAAAGGTTGATTGTTTTTAATAAAAAAGAGGTATTAGGGGATGTTGTCTCACTTGGGACACCTGGCCCAATCCCATTAGGGATTTGTCATTGTTACCCATGACGAGAACGTTATTATTCCTAAAACCTGTCATGTTTGTTTGAACTTGGAATATCGAACATCCCTCGGTACTTCTGCAGTTTTATTTTATACCCAAGTTTTCACTACAGATGGATGTTTAAGACAGGTAGATTGATCAACTGACATACAACATGGCTCCACTTTCAGATCTTGGATGGTTTGTTGTATTATTGTTAAACGTCCCACTCAAGAAATAATTTTTGATGTAAAAATATCAACAATCCTGGTAAAGAACGACAAATCTGGGATATGCTCGACACTTATGTCCATTGAACTGTGAGGGGTCTTGAACGTGCTGACACCTACTGTGACACGGGACCTCTTGCTCGATGGACATGGAGAGCCAATTTGCAGCGTGATGCGGATTTGAACCCGTAACCTCGTTGTTTGAAGGCGAATACTCTACCCACTGAGCAAAGAAAAGCCCTTTTCGTCAAATTAAGAGAAATTTCATACATAAGAAGACCACAAGTCACATGGAACTCGATGTCACCTATATCATGTTAATCCAATCGTCCGTGGCAAGGACAGTTATAAATCTTTTAAGAAATTAAGGAGAAAAAAATATAATCTGAAACTGAGGCAGTCTGCTTTATTATGAATTTATTGTACAAAAGTATAAAATGCAAATCATATCAAACATACGGTAGTGATGATTAAAAATGTCAAACATATTTTGCCTTGAACTAAACGGTTTCGGCGCTTTATTATGATGTAATCAGAATGCACTTAATTAGCGGTAATACACTTCGCTGAAATCACCTTAAATTGCGTTTTTTGATTCGCTTATAGCTGATGAACAGTAATTGGTAAACATAGCCAGTAATTCATAAAAAAAAACCAACACGTCATAAGACAATTGACTGATCATCTTTGCGCTTACAAAGGAAAGGTGGTGTTATTTTTTTTACACATCAAAGACATCGCTAGGGGCGTTAATGATAGAATAACGCAAAAATAATTATACGTAGGGTAATGCTAAAGTATAATTTTATGGACAGAAGTTTATTTCAACAAAACTTAAGTAAAACATGTTAACAAAAACCATGCAAAATTTTACTGAAAGAAGAAAAGAGCTGGATTACACACTTCTTGAATACAATCAATTCATCTAAATTATCAGATACTTTAAACATTTCCATTCTGTCTGATCAAATGATTTATTTTCAAAGTATCACATATAAATCACAAATAAAGATATAGAACAAATCTTCAAACAAATCAAACTAAAGGTACTACACTAGAAAAGCTCGAGATATAATAAAATTCGTAGGTTTAAATGTAGAATATCTTTGAGTACTTGGTGTACTCGGCATTCGTGTCAAATGCGGTGACAGAGACGTACAGGGTTGTGTGTTGTTTTCTGTCTATGATGACGTCAATAGAGGCTTTCAAAGTCGATGTTGGTCGATGAATATCTATATATCCCTCCTGACTGCCAACGGACACCCAATACAGAAGACTTCCGAATGGACTCGACTCAAAGACATCAGGCCATCTGATGACGTAACTACCGCCATTGGGTTGAAGGTGTGCCTGGCGTCCTGAAATGAATAAGAAATAACAAAATGGCGCAGTTGAATGCCCGTTAAAACACTCTAGGAATCTTTCCTAGAGGGCTTGCACAATACGACAATAAACGTTTTTTCCGTTATGATACCCGCATAATAATAGTTTTAAACAGTGAAAAAAGAAACGAAAAACAACATTAAAAGTAAATGCACAGGTTTATTACCAATGTGATGAACTCCAATGTTTGAAACCAAAAGCTATGTAAGTTAATATATGGTAATGCTGATAAATTTCAGAAATTTTGAAACTTAAAATTTTACTCAAAAGGTTTACCTGTCAGTTTTGGTCCTGAATCAAGAAGAGTTATGGTTTTATTGACTGGCAAACTGTACACATTTCCTGAATTTCTGGCCCGCACATGCGCCGTATAAGTAGATGGACTGTGGGATCGAACAGCGTAGGACATAAACGTTCTGTGACTATTGTCGGACCAGGGATATACATCTCTACCGTCCGCGGACAGTCTGGTCTCGTAAGTTATTCCGGATACATCTTGGAACCTGTCCCAGTGGAATTGTATAAGAGATGTATTAGATTGAACATCAGTTGATGGATCATTATGGTTGTTACTGCGCCTGTTGCTCAATACAAAATCTGCTTCCGCCTCTGTCGCCTCGGGGGATTCAAAGGACACAATCATTGGTCCATAGTGTACCACGTGACTTAGTTGTACCTTATTTATACACCGGGTATTGACATACACAACTGTACCGTGAGGGAGGCTGAGGTCGTTTATCTGACACTGTTTGTTGTCGTTGGTTTGTTTCCAATCTTGTATCGTTGTGGAGCCAGGACCGACACCTATAAGAAACAAATATAAAAGAATTAGAATCATATCAACTCAATGATGTTCATATTTCTAGTTTAGTTTATTTGACACATTTTAGGGGTAGAGGCTTTGTTTCAACACCGTATTGTCGAGCTTCAGTCCAAGTCCAAGACCAACATTGTCAATTATCAAGGATCAGCTTATCAAGTAGATCAAATTATGTTTTCCTAAACCACAAACGTCTTACCTGCGGAACAATGACATTCTAGGACACCACTTTCAGGGTCAGTAACTTTCCATTGGACATCAATATCGGACGACATCACAGAATGCAACGTTGATTCATTGCTGCTTCTGTTAGAGATGCTGACGTCATCGCTGATCTCCAAAGAAGAATTACCGATGATGGATCCATGAACATTCTGCCTAGTCGTGTTTGAATTATCCACGTATTTCTCCGTTGTCGTCAGGGAAGCAGTCAAATCTGTTATTTCCGGTTTTGTATGATCAACGACTAATGGATCCGATGTGAAGAAAGACACATGATTTGCGTTGTTTTCCGCCATTAAAGTAACAAACACCTTACTACCGTGAGGTGCGTCAAAGGTTAATGACGTCATACTGTCACGTGATACAGGAGAGAGTGCTCTATTCTGATATCCGTCCCTGGTCAATCCTGCACCGACCTGTATAGATTTTAATTCACTTTCATCATCAGTCACAAAGCTGAAGAATGATAAAGTATTTGGGGACAGCTGTTTCACCTGCACTGCTTGTTCATTGGCTACTGACTTGGAGACGCAGTTATGTAACTTCAAATGGACACGTGGTGGATTATACTTTGTTTCTTGACAGAAGTACATACTGATATCCATTTCACCCTCATGTGACGATATAAATTTGTACTCCACTGTGACTGATCCGTTCCAATTCTCAGTGACAGGAATTGACAACAGATTATCGTCCAATTGAGCTTGAACGGTGCCGGATATGATAGGATCGCTTATAAATAACCGGAGTTCATATATATCATCTTTTGATACATGAGTGTTACTTTGTATATAAACTTTCTGTTGACCATGAAGATGGTCATTAAATGTAATTGTGGTATTCAACTCCCCTATATCTTCATAACTCGAACAGATATAGGCCTTAGGGGATGTACTGTCAATCAAAACCTGCTCTGACGTCACTTTATTTGATTCATGCCCTGCCGCATCATAAGCAATTACTTCCGCCTGGTAATGATGGTTATGAAGCAGGGATAAGTGGTCGATTACAATTGAATTGGTGATCCCCGAGGTATCAGTATTTACAACTATTTCACCTGACACTGCATCCACTATAGACACAGAGTAAAATCTAATCGAGGAATGGTGGTCGTCAAAGCCGTGCCAAGAGATTCCAATGTGGTCCGTATCAGACTGCTGGAGAACATTTCTGTGATGTTTAGTGTTGAACACAACGCCTGAAGATGGTTTATCCAGATCAATCAACACACCGTCAGACACAAGGGAGGTAATAAGACCGATATTATTTTTGGCCAATACCGTAAAGTAATATGTTGTTCCGGGTTGAAGAAGTAAACCTTTTATACTGTAGAAAGAGTGGGTTCCAACATTGACTGTACTGAGTAGGTCGTCACCTGTTAAAATAAATAAATGAAGGTAAGAAAATACATGTACATGTATTTCAATTTGAGTGATATTAAACAAGTTGAAAAGAAAATTGGATGACATGGATTCTAAAGTGTGAATAAACATTGACAACACATCAGAGATCATCTTTGACAACAAATCAAGGAGACTTGAATTTTTTTTTAATAATTTGTACCATTTAGGAGTTGAATAAAGGTATAAAGGTGACACCATCATACATGTCTGCTGAGAAAACTATTTCTTTGAAAAATTGTGGAAAGAATTGAAACGATAATACAGACTCTGCAGTTAATTAAAATCAATAATCAGCGCCCAGAACCCCCAACAAAATATTCTCAGAATTTGTTTTTCAATGAATCTTTTATCTGAAAAATTGATTTCAAACCAAAGTAATTTTGTTTGTTAAAAAAAATTCTTAAACAATAATTTTTCAGGCGACCACCTTGGCAACCGTCTTATTTGGAAAATGTTTATGTCGTTTGATGAGCCGCTCTTTCTAACATTTTGCTCGACTGAGTAAATTCTGACCTTTTAAATATAAAATTTGAAACTTTGTGTGATCATAATCTCAAGTCAAGATAATGAATTGAAACAAAACCTACCAAATGGCGAAGATCCACCAGTTATTGCATATTGTACTGCGTTATTCACACTCTCTGAGAAGACACGGTTCCAGCAGACGACAAAGTCAAAAGTAGCATTGAGAAAGTCGATGTCAGTACTACATTCATCTACAGATTCAAATACTGAGGCACCACGACGCACAGTTGGAGGTGTAAGGTCAACAAGTACAGGATCTGACGTAAACACCATATAATCGGTGTAGGAGTACCAAGTTTTGACATATAGTACATACATTTCATTCTGTTCCAGTCGTTTCGCATTCGTCAGACAATGTGTAATATTTGTGTATTTTCCTACATCGTACCAGACGGCTTCCTTAAATTCGACAAATATTCCAGTTCCCGGCTTTTCGTCTTTGACACCCATGCTCCATTCAAAACGCATAACCGGAAATAAGTTGGGATTCAAGAGTGTCCAATACCCCTCCAAACAAAGAGATGATCCCGTTACTTTAGTTTGCTTCGGCTTTCTTCCAAACTTCACATCAACCGCCTGATACGAGGACGTGGTATTAGCTTTTATCTCTGTACATGGAGAGTTTCCTAGCGTTCTTATACATTTCAATCCGATAACAGCGCATGTGCAGTCATTATTACAGTACTGTGATGTACATGAATGCCGTTGAATTTCAAGAAAACCGCTGTCATGTTCAACATCATTTGCTACGAGTGTGACGGTAACCCGACCAATGCTGCTCCTAAGACCTACTTTATTGACGGCCCAGACAGATAGCACTATGTTCTCTCCGTTCTCTACGTAATCAGTTAAACGTATTGTTCTTGCTTGCTCTGAAGAGTTTTGACTTTCAACTTGTACTATACCCCCAGATAATTCCGAGTCACTGTAGTTTCTACTGATGGTCAGATAATATCCCTCTATGTCAGATTCAGCGTCTACGAATCCATACCACTGAACGTCAATTTCCGTAAGTCGGCCACTCTCGTTCACAGTCTGCCAAGTCATAGGATTTTTGAAACCTCCAAGATGAGGGGGCGTGGCATCGATCAAAATGTCGTTCGTTTTGGCACTTTGACATAAAGCAGCCGCATTACATGCTGTCACCCATGCCGTGTACCTGTCTCCACTCTTAAGGAAGTTATCATTATGTAGGCGAATTGTTGTGGAATTTTCGTTGGCAACACTTAAACTATCAATTACTGTGTGTCCAGTCTCGTGGTTCTTCAGAAGTATACTGTGTCCGGTTACTGGACTTTCCAAGTCGTAGAATTCCCAAGCAAGTTCTATAAAGGAGCTTTCCCATTGTGAATTCGGACGATGTGACACCGCGTTTTTGTTCAATACAAAATATGGCTTTCTTTTCACGATTGGTGGTGTTGTGTCGACAAAGAATGATTCGGAAGACCTCTGAGTGTATAGACCTAAATTGTTATATGCTCTGACAGTGACGTACATTGCTGTGTTGTCCGGAAGATCTAGGCCAGTTTTGACGATGCTGTTTGATAGGAGCACATTCTCAAACTTGTGTAAATCACAGGATTCTTTTGAAGTCCCCAGACACCACTCAAAATACTGTATATAGGAATGGGGATCTTGGAATCCAAACCACTGTGCCGATATTGACGATCTGTAACGAAATATAGACGTTACTCATGTAGACTTATTAAGAAAATATCAAGGTAGATAAATGCCTTGTCTATATATGTAAAAGGTCGATAGCAGGCTTCTATGCATAGATCTAACGTTACTGTAAATAAACTAATTAAGGATCAGCGGTCTGAAAAAGCCCCACTACATAATATTTCATTCATATGTATACTTAGGTAATTGCTTGTAAAGATATTTGGTTGGTTTTGATTTGGTTTAATTCGACATCATACGTCATTGAACAGCGGAGGATATTTGACATCCTCTTAACCACTTTTGCACCCACTATGACACCATATTTGGGCATTCACTGAATCAGCATTAGTTAACAAATAGTTTTAATAATAGTTTTAAGCTTAAACCTAGTCAGCCAAAGTTAAATAATACAAATTAAAGAACCATCCTCTTGACCACTTTTGCACCCACTATGACACCAAATCTCGGCAATCCCTGAACCAGCATAAGCTAACAAATAGCTTACCACCAGCTTTAGCCTATTCAGCCGGAATTAAATAATAGAAATTAAAGAATCATATCCATAAATCGGTATATGTCAGCTTCCATGAATACCTGTGACTCAAGTAATTTTGATGTCTGTCGCTAAGGCCAACATGTACAATGCCCGGAATTGGTGGCGAGTTGTCCAAAATGACTCCATCTGATGAACTTGTACTACACAAACCAGCGCCATTACAAGCCCTCACTGTTATATAGTACTTTGTGCCAGGAATAAACAGGTTCCTCCATGTTTTGTCTGGCAATAATCATGTATTGAAACGAAAGCAGAAGATGAATTGATAAATCAGGCATGTCTTTCTGGTGAATTAGAAAAACTTTAGACTCTGTATGTTTGGAAAACATTGACGGATTAGCAAATCGTTTCTTTTATACTATTATCTACCCTTATGATAAGCTTTTAAGAACGAGAGATCTTTTCAAAACAAATTAAGTATATCTAGTCTAGAATTAACCTTTTCTTAGCTCCAACTCGGGGTAGATGACGCCGATCTTATTGTGTATGTTTTGATAGTAAGAAATGAACAAAAGTTTTACTGATTTATCATTTAATTATTCTTAAATAAAACCAAAAGAAGAATTACGTGTACGTAAAAAGATTAAGAAATGATAAAAAGAAGATCTGACCTGTACGTAGGCCAACGTTCACCATGCTTTCTATATCTGCTTGCAGGGGGTAGGTACCAATACCAACTTCATAGTAGGAAATGCCAGAATGAGGGTCCGTAAATCCGTCCCAATGGGAAGACAACTCTGTAATGTCTCTCTGGTAGTCAACGTCTGCCTGTAATTGGATAAAAAAGATGCAGAACCCATAAAATATATGAATACAAACGATATTCGGAAAAGGACAATAGCACAAAACCAAACAAGTTTTACAAACCTTCTCTGTTCTTCTCCCATCCCTCACGTATCCGGCTATAGGTGGTGTCACATCGACGACAAAAGGTGGTGAAGCTACGGTGGTGGATAGTCCTGCACGATTTGTGACCTGAAAAGATACATGATAAATACTGATTACAAATTTGCAAAACTTCGAACCCACAAGCTTACGAGGGGGCAAACAGGCCAACCACAACCACAACAGTCTCCGTTTTATGACAGTAAAAAGAAAACAAGAAATCTGTGAACTTTCAATTAAATTGATTACTTGGAACAATTCAAATTCGCTGATGAATGTTTAAAATCGATTTACATGTATACAATCATGTGTGTTTCTATGTCTATACATGAGACAACTTTTAATACATACCGATATTAAGGCATAATACTGATGTCCGTCCACAAACCCGTCACCATTTTCTATCAGAACATATTCATCGTCATATCTTTCCATACTTCTAACATCTGCCGAGTGGTTACTGGATCCGACTCCAATTTGAATCTTTTTTATCCCACTCTCCGGATCTTCAAATCCGTTCCACTCAATTTGAATATATTTGGACGACACGAAATATGTTTGATGCCTCATGTTTCCCACACGCATAAAACCAGGGACTGGTGGTGTCATGTCCACTATGGCACCACTTGATGTGACTACTGTGGTATGGCTAACGAAGTCGTGTGCTGAAACAAATATATAAATGACTAATAGAAAGTCATCAAAGGTACTAAGTAGGGTCTTGGTTTATTGAGGCCATTCGCTGAAAGGAATTTGTGATTGACTATATCTCGTTACATTCGTAACAAGGGTCACTGCTTTTGGAGTTCGAGTTTTTAATAAAGTTTTCTATAGAAAGCTGGATGATATTCATGAACGGAAGATGTTAATGAAAGGTATCAATTTATTTTGTGTTTAAGGCAAAGAGGTTAAACATTTTATAGTCTTACGTATATTATATGAATAACACTAAACCTTACTTACCTTTCACAGATGCATAGATAGTTAGGCCGTTCTTTATAGTTATATTATGTAGCATCGCTGACTGAGTCAGGCCGATATTTGTGTACTGGCTTACATCTGTTCCCCCAGGGTAAGTACCTGTGCAGGGATGGATAACAAAGAGTAAATTAAAGGCAGAAAAGCTACTATTTGCACGGGTCAAGAAGGATACAAACATTTATTCAAGAAAATTGCTACATCGCTGTTGCATTTTATCAATATGTTTATATACTTTATTGTTTGGCGCAAGTCATATTTCAGTTCAAAAAGAAAAAAAAATCTCCGTTGGATAATTCGATACGTACCTAAAGCGTAGGCATATGACAGTATCCCGGACTGATACTCAATATCAGCATCCCGCTCTATATCAGAAAACCCACTCCATGTTATCAGAATCTCGTTGTCAGATATGAAACCATTTTCTGTTTTTATTTCTGCATTCCCCGGTAATGGAGGCGACCCATCTACAACAAATCCATTTCCACATATCTTGACTTCCGCTAGATTTTCTGGAGTGCGCTCTAAATCTATGTATGAAGAATTTGAATAAGCACATATGAAGTATTTTCTATTGCTTTGCAGGTTCCAGCGTCTAAATGTAGCAATACCACTCTCAGAGTGAACATGCTGTATGCAATCTGTATCGTCTGAACATGGCCCGGCTGGTATCGTCGGATTCTTCATTAAGTACCACTCTATAACTCTGCCAGCAGAATTCGTCAACGCGCCAGATAGACGGGTGCCCGGTTTAATGAAGTCTACATCCCTTTTATGCAATTCAGCTAAGTTATGTCCGATGTGTTTACTGTGCAGTAAGTTTTCCATGCTTTGTATATCAGAAGAGTCGGTGTCGATCTCGTATACAACATTGGAGTCAAAGTCATTCGGAGGTGACGTCATATCCGCCTTGGCACATGCTCTTGTAGAGGCACCTGATCTACATATGCCTTTTACACACACGAAGAGGTCCTGATAGTGGTATACAGGCAGGTGTGTGGTATAACGAGCCTAGAGGAAAAAACAGACCTCCCATTTGATACATTTTTACAAATATCATGAATGAAACATATTATGGTTTCATGCGCGGATCAAGAGTTGTGACCAGTGTTCCGGACCCCAGAGTTTTGTCAGAGGTTGAGGTCCATGGGCATTGGATCCATCCTCTGTTAGATCCCAAAGGGAGTTTCCGAACCAAACATAAGGTTTGTTTTCTACGACACGAGAGAAAAACCCTCCATCAAAATTTTGTAGAGTTGATCGCCCCCTCCCAATGAAAAAAGCTGGATCCGCACATGAATGTACAGCGATTGCCTTCACTAAACATACTAAACATCTGTTTGCAAATGAAAGGTGACGGTAGAAAAGTGAATAATAGGGATCTAACAATAGTGGAACAAAGATACCAAATGGAATATTAACTTAATGATTTAGAAATGAAGACAAACATTTGTAATTCAAAGTAGTTGTAAACACCTACCGTTAATACACCCGACGTCACATTGGTTAGTCCAGTGATCCTATGCCACTTTGTTATTTGGTTGTCTCCCTTTTTTGTCTTAGAGAAAGCATACAAGTAGGTGTCAGCCCTTGTCGATACACCGCATTCAAATAAGTCCAGGATGACAGTAGTCTCGACGAATGTTTTGTTCATTTTCCGCATAGTCACGTGGATATCTCGTGCAATTGGTTGTGTCAGCTCCACAACAGAACCCTTGGAATACATCAATTGTAAGCACAAATGTTGAAAACAAACTTGTAGCACAACATTGTATCTCTTGTTATATTCAAGATGGATGTCATTTATTACCACCGATGATTGATTATAAACTGGTATTAGGGGTTGTATGATTTCCCCAATCCCTTCATCCATTTTGGATAAACCTACCTCGTAATGGGAGATAAATTTGATGATCTTTGAATCCGCGACCCAATATCCCTTGTATGAGGTCCTAGAGCGTTGAACTTGCTGATCCTTGTTGCAATTAAAAATTTGTATCTGTCGAAAATCATCTGAAACATTGTTATTCTTTCCCCGAACAGCTATCAGAAACGAGGGGCCCGGCATATTTGGAATGAAGGACCTCATTACATCTTTCGACCAAACCTCATCACCTGTTGTCCATACAACGTCATCACTCGTTACAGCCACTTCCTCATCTTGTTTCACCGGAAGTAACAAAGAATATACTTTCTCAGAACTCAGCATTGCACTGATGTTGAAGGTGATATTTGCTTGTGAAAAGTTGATCTTGTAAGACATTATAAGAGACTTTTCTGAGCAAGGTTCACCGTCGTAAACATGTACTTGTTGTAATGCCTGTGTCTCATTTATAACAATAAACCCGTCAGATGAGACTGCGGTGGACCCTCCAGAACAGGATGCTCGCACTGTTGTGAAGTATTTAACTAATGGGTTTAAGTTTGATGCGATGCACGCACTCTGACCTGAAACAACTTGAAATGGGATCACGTCATCCTTCCCTATGGAACTGCCTATACCTAGTTCAAAGGTCACATTTTCATGATGTGAAAACCCGTCCCAGCGTGCACACACGTTGTCCGTAGGAAAAATAAAATCTGTATCCAACGTTGGGTCTGTTGAAGCTAGATCGACGTCAATGACCGTTCCATGTCCAGGTGGGTACCGAGACGGAACCATGAAGTGAGGAGTTCTTACACTCGTGGAATGTCCGGCTG
>JACSZP010002642.1:0-12707 GCA_016161895.1 Pinna nobilis | reverse complement strand
TTGTGGACGGACATCAGTATTATGCCTTAATATCGGTATGTATTTAATTTAAAGTTGTGTCATGTATAGAAAAACACACGATTGTATACATGGGAAACGATCAAAAACAAAACCATTAGCGAATTTGAATTAAACCATGTATATTAATTTAATCAAAAGTTTTCACATTTCTTGTTTTCTTTTTACTGTCATAAAACGGAGGCTTTTGTAATTGTAGTTGGCCTGTTTGCCCTCTCGTGAGGTTGTGGGATCGAAGTTATGCAAATTTGTAATCAGTATTTATCATGTACCTTTTCAGGTCACAAATCGTGTAGGACTCTCCACCACCTTAGCTGCACCACCTTTCGTCGTCGATGTGACACCACCTATAGCCGGATACGTGAGGGATGGAAGAAGAACAGAGAAGGTTTGTAAAACTTGTTTGGTTTTGTGCTATTGTCCTTTTCCCAATATCGTGTGTATTCATATATTTTAATGGTTCTGCATCTTTTTTTATCCAATTACAGGCAGACGTTGACTACCAGAGAGACATTACAGAGTTGTCTTCCCATTGGGACGGATTTACAGACCCTCATTCTGGCATTTTCTATTATGAAGTTGGTATTGGTACCTACCCTCCAAGCCGATATAGAGGGCATGGTGAACGTTGGCCTACGTACAGGTCAGATCTTGTTTTCATCATTTGTTAATGTTTTTACGTACTTGTACTTGTAAATGTAATTCTTCATTTGGGTTTATTTAAGAATAATTGAATGCACAATCAGTAAAACTTTTGTTCATCTCTGACCATCAAAACATACACATTAAAAAGGGCGTCATCTACTCCGAGTTGGAGCTAAGAAAAAGGTTAATTCTAGATTACATATACTTAATTTGTTTTGAAAAGATTTCTAGAAAGCTTATCATAAAGGTATATAGTATAAAAGAGACGATTTGCTAATCCGTCAATGTTTTCCGGACAAACAGAGTCAAAAGTTTTTCTAATACACCAGAAAGACATGCCTTATTTATCAATTCATCCCCTGTTATCGTTTCAATTTCTGATTATTTCCAGACAAAACATGGAGGAACCTGTTTATTCCTGGCACAAAGTACTATATAACAGTGAGGGCGTGTAATGGCGCTGGTTTGTGTAGTACAAGTTCATCAGATGGAGTCATTTTGGACAACTCGCCACCAATTCCGGGCATTGTGCATGTAGGCCTTAGCGACAGACACCAAAATTACTTGAGTCACAGGTATTCATGGAAGCTGACATATACGGATTTATGGATATGGTCTTTAATTTGTTTTTCTTTAAATTTTTATTATTTAATTTCAGCTGATTAGGCTCAACCTGGCGGTAAACTATTTGTTAACTTATGTTGGTTCAGTAAATGCCGATATTTGGTGCAAAAGTGGTTAAGAGGATGTCAAAGATCCTCCGATCCACTGTTCATTGACGTATGTTGCCGAATTAAGCCAATTATAAGAGTATCTTTACAAGCAGTTACTTACGTACACATATGAATGAAATAGTATGAAGTGGGTCTTCTTCAGTCCGCTGATCCTTAATTAGTTTATTTACAGTAAAGTTAGAAGTATAATGCATAGAGGCCTGCTTTCGACCTTTTACATATATATAGAAAAGGCATATCTCTACCTTGATATTTTCTTCGTAAGTCTACCCGAGTAACGTCATTTGTCATTACAGATCGTCAATATCGGCACAGTGGTTTGGCTTCCAAGATCCCCATTCCTATATACAGTATTTTGAGTGGTGTCTGAGGACTTCAAAGGAATCCTGTGATTTACACAAGTTTGAGAATGTGCTCCTATCAAACAGCATCGTCAAAACTGGTCTGGATCTTCCGAACAACACAGCAATATACGTCACTGTCAGAGCATATAACAATTTAGGTCTATACACTCAGAGGGGTTCCGAAGCATTGTTTGTCGACACCACACCACCAATCGTGAAAAGAAAGCCACACTTTGTATTGAACAAAAACGCAGTGTCACATCGTCCGAATTCACAATGGGAAAGCTCCTTTATAGAACTTGCTTGGGAATTCTACGACCTGGAAAGTCCAGTAACAGGACACAGTATACTACTGAAGAACCACGAGACTGGACACACAGTAATTGATAGTATAAGTGTTGCCAACGAAAATTCCACAACAATTCGCCTACATAATGATAACGTTCTTAAGAGTGGAGACAGATACACGGCATGGGTGACAGCGTGTAATGCAGCTGCTTTATGTCAAAGTGCCAAAACGAACGACATTTTGATCGATGCCACGCCCCCTCATCTTGGAGGTTTAAAAAATCCTATGACTTGGCAGACGGTGAACGAGAGTGGGCGACTTACGGAAATTGACGTTCAGTGGTATGGATTTGTAGACGCTGAATCTGATATAGAGGGATATTATCTGACCGTCAGTAGAAACTACAGTGACTCGGAATTATCTGGGGGTATAGTACAAGTTGAAAGTCAAAACTCTTCAGATCAAACAAGAACAATACGCTTAACTGATTACGTAGAGAACGGAGAGAACATAATTCTATCTATCTGGGCCGTCAATAAAGTAGGTCTTAGGAGCAGCATTGGTCGGGTTATCGTCACACTCGTAGCAAATGATGTTGAACATGACAGCGGTTTTCTTGAAATTCAACGGCATTCATGTACATCACAGTACTGTAATAATGACTGCACATGCGCTGTTATCGGATTGAAATGTATAAGAAGGGTAGGAAACTCTCCATGTACAGAGATACAGGATAATACCATGTCCACGTCCACGTATCAGGCGGTTGATGTGAAGTTTGGTAGAAAGCCAAAGCAAACTAAAGTCACTGGATCATCTCTTTGTTTAGAGGGGTATTGGACACTCTTGAATCCCAACGTATTTCCGGTTATGCGTTTTGAATGGAGCATGGGTGTCAAAGACGAAAAGCCGGGCACTGGAATATTTATCGAATTTAAGGAAGCCGCCTGGTACGATGTAGGGAAATACACAAATATTACACATTGTCTGACGAATGGGAAACGACTGGAACNNCCTACACCGATTATATGGTGTTTACGTCAGATCCTGTACTTGTTGACCTTACACCTCCTACTGTGCGACGTGGTGCCTCAGTATTTGAATCTGTAGATGGATGTAGTACTGACATCGACTTCCTCAATGCTACTTTTGACTTTGTCGTCTGCTGGAATCGTGTCTTCTCAGAGAGTGTTAATAACGCAGTACAATACGCAATAACTGGTGGATCTTCGCCATTTGGTAGGTTTTGTTTCAATATATTATGTTGACTTTGGATAATGATCACACAAAATTTCAAATTACATATTTGATAGGTCAGAATTTACTCTGTTGAGCAAAATGTTAGAAAAACGGTTCATCAAACGATATACACATTTTCTCTAAGACGGTTTCCATGGTGGTCACCTAGGGAAAATATGTTTAAAGAATATTTTTCTTACCGAGAAAATTACTTGAGTTAAAAAATAAATTTTTCAGATTAATGATTAATTGAAAAAAATTCTGAGAATATTTTGTTTGGGGTTCTGGGCGTTGATTATCAGTTAATTGCAGAGTTTTATTATCGTTTCAATTCTTTCTTCAATTTTTCAAAGAAATTATTTTCTCAGCAGACATGTATGATGGTGTCACCTTTATACCTTTATTCAATTCCAAAATTGTATAAATCATATCGAAAAATGCAGGTCTCCTTGATTTGTTGTCGAAGATTATCTCTGATGTGTTGTCAATGTTAATTTACGCTTTAGAGTCCATGTCATCCAATTTTCTTTTCAACTTGTTTAATCTCATTCAAATTGAAATACGTGTATGTTCCTACCTTCATTTATTTATTTGAACAGGTGACGACCTACTCAGTTCAGTCAGTGTTGGAACCCACCCTTTCTACAGTATAAAAGGTTCACTTCTTCGACCCGGTACAACATATTACTTTATGGTATTGGCCAAAAACAATATCGGTCTGATTACCTCCCTTGTCTCTGACGGTGTGTTGATTGATCTGGATAAACCATCTTCAGGCGTTGTGTTCAACACTAAACATCACAGAAATGTCCTCCAGCAGTCTGATACGGACCACGTTGTAATCTCTTGGCCCGGCTTTGACGACCACCATTCCTCGATCAGATTTTACTCTGTGTCTATAGTGGATGTGGTGTTAGGTGAAATAGTTGTAAATACCGATACCTCGGGGATCACCAATTCAATTGTTATCGACCACTTATCCTTGCTACATAACCATCATTACCAGGCGGAAGTAGTTGCTTATGATGTGGCAGGGCATGCGTCAAATAAAGTGACGTCAGAGCAGGTTTTGATTGACAGCACATCCCCTAAGGCCTATATCTGTTCGCGTTATGAAGATATAGGGGAGGTGAATACCACAATAACATTTAATGACCATCTTCATGGTCAACAGAAAGTCTATATACATAGTAACACTAATGTATCAAAAGATGAAATATATGAACTCCTGTTATTTATACGCGATCCAGTCATATCCGGTACAGTTCAAGCACAATTTGACGAGGATCTGTTGTCAATTCCTGTCACTGAGAGTTGGAACGGATCAGTCACAGTGGAGCACAAATTTATATCGTCACATGAGGGTGAAATGGATATCAGTATGTACTTCTGTCAAGAAACAAAGTATAATGCATCACGTGTCCATTTGAAGTTACGTAGCTGCGTCTCCAAGTCAGTAGCCAATGAACATGCAGTACAGGTGAAACAGCTGTCCCCAAATACCTTATCATTCTTCAGCTTTGTGACTGACGATGAAAGTGGATTAAAATCTATACATGTCGGTGCAGGATTGACCAGGGATGGATATCAGATTAGAGCACTCTCTCCTGTATCACGTGACAGTATGACGTCATTGACCTTTGACGCACCTCACGGCAGTCACGTATTTGTTACTTTAATGGCGGAAAACAACGCAAATGTTGTGTCTTTCTTCACATCGGACCCACTAGTCGTTGATCATACAAACCGGAAATAACACTTTCGACTGCGTCCCTGACGACAACGGAAAAGTACGTGGATAATTCAAACACGACTAGGCAGAACGTTCATGGATCCATCAGCGGTAATTCTTCTTTAGAGATCAGTGATGACGTCAGCATCTCTAACAGAAGCATCAATGAATCAACGGTACATTCTGTGATGTCGTCCGATATTGATGTCCAATGGAAAGTTACTGACCCTGAAAGTGGTGTCCTAGAATGTCATTGTTCCGCAGGTAAGACGTTTGTGATTTAGTAAAACATAATAAGATTTACTGGATAAGCTGATCCTTGATTATTGACAGTGGTTTCCCGGTTTTTTTTCTAATGGTCTTGGACTTGGACTGAAGCTCGACAATACGGTCTTTAGACAAAGCCTCTACCTCTAAAATGTGTCAAATAAACTAAACTAGAAATATGAACATCATTGAGTTGATATGATTCTAATTCTTTATATTTGTTTCCTATAGGTGTCGGTCCTGGCTCCACAACGATACAAGTTTGGAAACAAACCAAAGAGAACAAACAGTGTCAGATAAACGACCTCAGTCTCCCTCACGGTACAGTTGTGTATGTCAATATCCGGTGTATTAATAAGGTACAACTAAGTCACGTGGTGCACTATAGACCTATGATTGTGTCCTTTGAGTCACCCGAGGCGACAGAGGCGGAAGCAGATTTTGTTTTGAGCAACAGGCGCAGTAACAACCATAATGATCCATCAACTGATGTTCAATCTAACACATCTCTTATACACTTCTACTGGGACGGGTTTCAAGATGTGTCCGGAATAACTTACGAGACCAGACTGTCCGCGGAAGGTAGAGATGTATATCCCTGGTCCGACAACAGTCACAGAACATTTATGTCCTACGCTGTTCGATCCCATAGTCCATCTACTTATGCGGCGCATGTACGGGCAAGAAATTCAGGAAATGTGTACAGTTTGCCAGTCAACAAAACCATAACTCTTCTCGATTCTGGGCCAAAATTAACAGGTTAAATGCACTACTTTAATATTGTTTGCCCCTATTCAATTTATCGCACTTTAAAATATCAGACTCTTTTTAAATGCAAGCACTTATGATCTTTTTACATTTTATGTTTGAATATTGTTTTCGGCCCTCTGATTAGATAAGCATATCAAATTGTTCTGATTTCTATGCAACATACTTGTCTTAATGCTTTGTTCAAAATTTCAAATTAACAATTCAAAATAATAGAATAGTATAATGTAATAACTGATATAATGTAAGATAAGTGTAAAAAAGACGTCATGTATTAACGCAGGTTTGTAGCTAAGCTTAACATGAGCACTTTTCATTCCAGGACACCATGCGAACGTACAACCAAATGGCGGAAGTTACGTTATCAGATGGACAGGTGTTTTTGAGTCTAGTCCATTCGGAAGTCTTCTGTACTGGGTGTCTGTCGGCAGTCAGGAGGGAAATATAGATATACATCGACCAACATCGACTTCTACGGAATCAGTTGACGTCATCGTAGATAGAAACAAACATTCAACTCTGTATCTCTCTGTTACAGCATTTGACACGAATGCCGAGTACACCAAGTACTCAAAGATCTTCTACATTTGAACAGAACACGATACCTTAAATTTGATTTGTGTTTTGCAGTGCTTTATATTTGTTCATAGAACAATGACATGTACATGTATTTCATTCAAATTTAAATTTAGTTTAATTCAGACATAGATCTTTTGACTAGTACTGAGGGCAGTCGTCGTTTAGGATGTGATTCTTATGTAGCTTCAATCATTATTCTATTTTGTAGCATTATCTTTGGTATGCAATCTCGTAGATCCGTCCAATTTATTATACATTCCAAACAACTATATATACACAATTACAAAAATATCATTAGTGTCATAAAGACAGTATATTTCAGATATTGCCAGATATACTTCTATATACTTCTATACTATATATGCTTGTTGCTGTAAATGATAAGATGTATTACGTTGATTTCTTAAGTGGTTTTATTTTGCAATAAACGTAGTCTTTGTATCTTGTTTCATTGGGTCCATTACTTCAATAAATAAAAAGGGACTTGCATCCTCTATTAAGATCCTGCTATGTACAATTTACTTTGTGTCATCGTTCCCCTCTGAGGTCTTGACTACGTACAGACGTTGGCACATCTAAGCAATGATTTTACATCGGACATGGCTATGACACAAAACCTCTATCATTGCTGTCTCTTCGTGGGTTTAAGGAAAGCCTGCCACTTAAGTCGAGGTTTGAGCACATGTCCTCGACATCTGAAGGCAAACACTCCATCACTGAGTGATGGCGGCTCTTCACTCTATTATTTACCAAGTATCAGTTGAAAAGGGGGGCCTCCGTGGCCAAGTGATTAGCGTATTCGACTGCGAATCTGAAGATCCGGGTTCGAGCCGCGACAGCGCCAGTCCGCGGTTGGCCGTCCCTGTCCTTCGGATGAGACAGTAAATACTGAGGCCCCGTGTCACAGTAGGTGTTGGCACGTTAAAGAACCCTCTCTGCTCTACGGCCAACAGTGCCGAGCAAAGGCAAAATGTGTAGCCCTTCACCGGCACATGGTGACGTCTCCATATGAATGAAATATTCTTGAGTGGGACGTTAAACAACAATACCGTACCATAAGAAAAGAAAGACCACTCTCCAAGATATACATGTATACGTGATTGCATGTAAGCCATGTGTGCTTGGGTCTAACATTTATGTCACTTTTCGAGTTCGAACTTTTGAGGCAAAACATTATTAATTCAGTCATTATGAGGATACATGTAATTTTGAAATTAAACATGTACTATCCTAAGCTGATTTTTGCAAAATATTGCCGACTAACTGATATCAAGAAAACATTTGCTTACCGCCATAGCTTTTTTTTTCTGAGCAGAGTTACTGTGGTATAAAGAAACTATGAATTATGACAAAGTATGTAATTTTCCAACGGATTGTCATGTTCATGTCAGATGAGCAATTTTAATCGAATGATTTAGCTTTATCAAAATAGTTTAACGATCGGTGTGCAATATCAAATTTCAAATTAGATTACAATAAATTTGTGGATTAGACTAAATTCACCACAACGACGTCCGTTTCTGAATGTTATGTATACAACGGAAAATTTTGAGGGTTTGATGACATAATCATGAATGCACGGAGCAAATCTTATAAACTGACGGCTTTGCGAAATTGAACTTAAATTCTTTCCAGAAGAATTAGACATGATATTAGCTGGTCTCAAATTATGATGTTCAAGCTATAAACCTACTATGGTCATCACATACATAGCTCCCCGCACACATAGCCTTAATTTGTCTAGTGATTTCTGCCATAATAAATTAATGTCATCGGCTGTTCGATAAAAGATGCAGTAGTTATCTCCCGTAGAATAGATTGCTCGTGGTTTTGTATCAAACACCTTTAATTCATTTGAAGATATTAGTAATTATTATACCTTCTGTTATAATCCTGAAATTTGATTGGTTGAGAGCCATGCGACAATTTTGAATGTCACCCGCTCGATCTATCAAAATAAAGAAGCCAGCGTGATATTCCAAAAATTACCACATGCGGCGACGTGCAAATGCGCATAGCATACGTCATCAGACTTGTTGCAATGACGTAGTGCATCAACACGCTCATATATGCAAATCTATGTTTGTTCCAGATGAATGTCGAGTAGACAATAACGTAATTAGGAATGCGATAATGAAAAACAAAGTTACAAATAAGACACTCGGTTCAATAAAATAAATATTACATTCATAAGAGGGTGGAATTGCATATTTTCACCCCTCGGAATACATTGTCAACCTCGGCTTCGCCTCGGTCGACAATGCTTCCTCGGGGTGAAAATATGCAATATCACCCTCTCATGAATGTAATATTTATATATTATCAACATTCTACAGAATACTTTAGACTACTTTGCTTTAGACAAGCAGTCATATTCCATTTAATATCATAGATTTGGATAAAAGGATATGTACGTAAAAATTACGATGAAAACTATTTTTCAATAACTTAAACCTAAAGGTCTTTAAATATTCTGTTGCAAAAATCATTCACTGATTGTGTATGTAACTTAGGGAAGGGTGGCTCAAGTAATTTAGAAAAAAGCACTCAAAGAACAAATAAATATGGTATCGAGTTGTTGGTTGTAGTTTTGGATATATATAAAAGAAACAAAACCCATTGACCTCTCAATAAGTTTTGAAGGACATATCTTCTACATTTCATACTTGAAATTTTATCATTTTAGAGGAGGTTTAATTGTATTTACAGAGATGAATTATCGGAAAATCGTGTAGAAAATATGCGTGAAAAAGTGTTGGCTTTCATTATTAATTTATAGAGTGGCATATTTAAAAATTGAAATAAGTATACATCAATCAAGAATACTCAGTGTAATGTTCACTACTCATGTCCGTTGAAATATGAAAAGTTTGCAAAGAAGAATTTGTAAATTGCATTATTTTATTGACACGTTTACTTGAATGTTCTGCGATTTGAAATGGACAAACCTTACTGAGTAGTTGTCAAATCTAGCTGGCATCTATCAGTGCATTTAAAAGGATATTTCTAGTAAAAGAAATAAACAAAGGATTTATAGTTTGGTGTCTGATATTGCAGATAAACTAGGGCATGTTTTATGATAAGAACATTTAACAAATAAAGGGAAATTGCTGATAGATATGGTGTATTCACTCCAATATTAAGTTGAATTTTGTTTAAAGTAATTTGGCCTATTTTATGATCCGGCAATGACCTTTACGTATTATATACTGAAAGTCAGATGACTCGTCGATAATTAGGTAACAGTGATATAAATCATAGAGAGTTTGGGATCGTCACAAGAGACACGATGAGATCGGTATATGTGTCTCATTAAACGTCATGAAATATATTTCTCCAGAATACCGAATTCACGCACGACCTTTCCCATCGTTTGATGTTTTCATAGAGCAACTATGCCGCTACTTCCACAGAATTTTAAGTATGAGTAAAACAAGCCTATATGACCTTAACTTATTGTAAGACGGATGCCCGGTCAAATCCTGAGATTCTAAATCGCTACTTTTGCTTTCTCGTGTTGAGACTGTTGTAATGACCTAATCTACTAACAAACTTGAAGTTTGAAGTTTTCCTGGTAATTTTCAATTTTACTACAATTGCAGTAGCTACTCTAACATTTTTTAGCCAGAATTTATTTTTCAAAATTATCTTTAGCGGGTCGAATGAGACTGTTTAATACTTTTATCAAATAAAGAAAAGATTTAGGTTTTAATTTTGTCTTTCTTTCATAATGTAAGAACCCCCCCCCCCCCCTAGTTCTAGAGGATTATGAAGTTGGTACAGTCATTTTGTGGATACATAAAAGACGCACTACTGCCATTCTGTTGGTACTTAGGAACGGTGAAAGATCGATTGATCGATTCAATTTTATTCATTTGAAAGATATAGGTAAACATCGTCTCTACATTTCCTTACCTTTTTACAGAGAATTGAGCAAAATAATAAATTTATAATTCATCATATCACCATAAATATTCTAGATTTCTGCCTTTGTTTACGACGACTGAAATATGCAAATGTTTTTTTTTTGTTACAATAGTTTATTAGCATTTAATATACATGCTTGCTGTGCACTTCTCTTGATGTGTTCAAACTTAAAATAGTTTTAGTTTAACTTAGTTATTTTAAATGATTAACCGAGTCCTTCAAATGATAATTGTCAGGAAAACTGTGCTCTTATTGAGACAAATATATGTTGTACACCGTTCACAAGTTAAACAGTGAAGAACTTTTATAAAATATAATTCAATAAAAAAAGGTTACCCAAATTCAATATAAATGAATACAGATTTCGTCGTTTACAGCATTTGTCAAATGTTTATGAATCTTCTGCTGTGAAAACATCTTTACAGTTATCCTCTAAATCAGCGTTTTGATAAACAACAAAGGAATCTTATCTACGAGGAAGTGTTGGACAAGTGACCCAATAGCTCATCCAATCAGCAAGCTCACCTAGCTAGCACTTTGATAAAGTGTAGGTCAAGATCTCTATTTACGGATTATCGGCATATCAAAAATTATGAACTTCATTTACAGACAAATTTAAGTGTTATATAGTCATATCTTTGTTCGTCGGAGTTAACACGGGCATACAGAATGTAACTAACAAGAAAATGACTTACACATATCTCAAATTTCAAGAAAAAAATGCAACAACGTTTAAATGATGCCAAAAGGGGAAATTTGAGGATAAACCTTACGCTATAGGGGGCATTTTAGAGAGTAAGATTTACCTTCCATGAGGTCTTTAAAAAATGAAGGCTTGGGTTTGTTTTTGATTTAACAGTGGAATTTATTCAAGTATTTTGTTGAGTCATGATTAGTCTATTATCAAAAAATGAGTCTTGGGCTCTTCGATGTAAACATAGTAGAACATCTTGTAGACTTTTGATTGCCGTTGCGTTTGTATCAAATAACCTTTAATTTCATTTAAATAATCAATGCATAAGTAGCATTTTGCAGAACTCTTTAGGTTGATTCATTTAAAGGCGACAGTCATATTCCAGTCATAGATTATGATAAAAGGAATTGATATATTATATCAAAACGGTGTATAATTAAAATATATTTTTTGTCAAAACATCGAAGGTTGTAAATCCCTTGTATCAGTTAAGTAGTATAATCTTTTCATAATATAACTTAACAAAACATTTTTCAAAGAATATAACAAAACACAAATCCTGGTGTTGTCGTGTAAAGCATTTGCCATTCGTTGCTGGATCCTCTGTTTTGAAAGAATGTTTAAAGATACCCTTTGACAAACAAAAATGAAGCTTATATTTAAGGAAGTGTTTGACAAGTGACCCGACAGTTCATCCAATTGACAAGAACACCTAACAAGCATTTCGATAAAGTGTAGCTCAAGATCTCTATTTACGGCTTGTGGGACGAACATTTTATATTTATCATATGACCGAAGGCAATAGCTAGTTTGCCAGTTCTATCTGCCGTAATATTGATTATTATATTGTCATATAATTCAGACGAGTTAAATATTTAGTATCCCAAAGTTTAATGAAATATACCAGTGCTTATCAACGGACAAATTTTCTACAAGAACTTTATATCATAAATTCCATTATTTTGTACGGAAGCGTATTAGGGACATTTACAATTCACTTTTTTTTTAATTTTCACACTTTTTTCTGTATAATTTACACTTTTTTCTGTATGATTTACACTTTTTTTTGTAAATTTTAAATTTTTTTCTGTAAATTTTACACTTTTTTCTGTATAATTTACACTTTTTTCTGTAAATTTTACACTTTTTTCTGTATAATTTACACTTTTTTCTGTATAATTTACACCTTTTTCTGTAAATTTTACACTTTTTTCTGTATAATTTACACTTTTTCCTGTAGATTTTACACTTTTTTTCTGTATAACTTACACTTTTTCTGTAAATTTTACACTTTTTTCTGTATAATTTACACTTTTTCTGTAAATTTTACACTTTTTTTCTGTATAATTTACACTTTTTTTCTGTAAATTTTACACTTTTGTCTGTAAATTTTACACTTTTTTTTCTATATTGGGTTGTGTAATTATGTTTTCTTATGCATCATCTGTGTTTTCTGGAAGATTCATTTCTC
>JACSZP010002639.1:197-26080 GCA_016161895.1 Pinna nobilis | reverse complement strand
AAGAAATTCCGTTGAGAGGGCAAATTCATGACCCCGAGGTCACGACCTGAACATGCATATGCATATGTTTTATTGACCAATCATAGCGCTTTTTATTACACGCGTGTGGTTGGCAGGTGCGTGTTATTGCGTGTCATTCAACAACGCGACTACGACGCTGCCCTTTGTTAAATGACGGACGTTAAACAACAACAAAACAAACAAACAAAACAATCAATTGACGTCAAAAAGCACACGTAGAGGCATATAATCAGACGTTTGGCAATAAGTCAATTAGACTAATTGACAACAAGACGATAAGTGATTTTGATATGTTGATTTTATTAAAATATTGTACAATATAGATAAAATCAAAGTTGATATAAAACTATTCATTATTCCTTGTTCATGTACAAAATCTATTCTGGACCTTCGAGAACTGTTCTGCTATAGTATACAATTGTTGACCTCTTCGCGTCGGGGATTAGTCAAGACCTCGGGTGCCAACAACATTGCCGTTGCCCTCGGACCCAATCAACGATTGTTTTGTTATAAGAAACATCTTTTATTGTACCGCAGCATGGCTGTCGTGCGTAAATTTTCACCGAGAAATGGACCATGTCAGTTTCACCGCTGAACCCAAATAAATCATCAATAGATGCCGTAGCATTTGTCAGATGTTCGTCTAGTATTCTCGTGAGACCTTTATAGCATTTGCCACTCTTTAACTGTCACGTTTAATAAATATTCCTGTCCGATGATCTTCATCGTAACTTCAGGACCCCGCATGATACTGTCATTATTTACACCGGAATGAGATGCAGAAGCAAAATATATTCACGGTCACAGCTGCGTTTGAAACGTTAACCAATTAAATAGCAGTTTGATCAAATATGCGGGAAATTCGAAGTGTCTCCTTAACAATCACGAGAGGACCGACAGTAAAAGTTAAATGACCGGACAGGGGCCTCCGTGGCCGAGTGGATAGCGTGTTCGACTTCGAATCGGAGGGTCCGGGGTTCGAATCCGCGTNNCACCGGCACACGGTGACGTCCCCATATGAGTGAAATAGTCTTGAGCGGGGCGTTAAACAACAATACAACTACAACAAATGACCGGACAGAAACTATTTTTGAAGGGAAGATTTAACAGCAGGTCTGTTGGTTATTTTCCCCAAATAGTTTATATAGGTAATTATATACCAATGTTGTCCAGTGAGCCGAAAGGTTCCGGTACTATACCTCACCAGACAACACTATAGGAGAAAAGTTCCCTCGGGAAATAAAAGCGAGGAATTCATATTCGCGTAATTTCGCGAGTAGACGCCCTCGCTAAATTTAAATTCTCGTCTTTGATTGATCTGACAGATTTGTCCTCGATGGAATAGTGATACGCGAATCTTGATTTATGTATGAAAAAGATATTCAACAGAAAAAATCGGCTTTGATCGACTTTTCCTCCTTACTATTTATGATAAGAAATTTGCTTGCACAAAATTATTTTGTTGTATCAATTCACTTAGTGTGCCTGTCTTATCAATGTTGCAACATCTTTGCGTTGTACATAAAAATAAAAGCCAGACATGTAAGTTATTTTTCATTCGAAAGAATAAACTTTTCGTTTAATTAAGCGAGAACACTCACTCGCGAAAATAAAGTTCTCGTTAAATGTACTAGTCTTTAATTTATATGCATCATACACAATATATTAATATACTTAACATGCACACGCTTCAAATTAGTGTCGCGAATAAATTTGTACCTACCGAATCTCCAAAACTAAGGCTCGGCGAAAATATCTTGATGTACTGTAAATAATTTTTTTGATAACTGAATTCTAGATGAGAAGCCGAGGATAACGTACACATTGGCAAACATGTAAGATTATGAAATTATGTGCTTAGGTTTTATAATAAGAATTTTTTTTTTCGGGTTCTAGGAAAGTTGATCGGCAACGCAAAACTTAGTTTCCTGACGTTTGGCAATTGGATTGCGATTTCATACAAAGCGGCAATATCGCGGAAGTAAGTGGCCTCCATGTTCACTTGAGTTTTAATGCAGTTATAATCACTCATCATAAACCATCTTTCTAAAACCCTGCGTGCATTTCTCGAAGTTGCCATTTAGTATACATGTATATGCATACGTTATTGCTTAGATATGACATTTTAGCTGTCAAGAGGCTTTAACATGCCGAGGTCTTGGAACCTGGACCTTGGGACTCGCTACCTTATCCAAAGGACAGAAATCCAACCACCTTCACCGAGCGGACCCGAATCCACGACCTCAAGATATGCTACCCAAGCAACCACGACGGCTTACGCATTCAAAACTTTTCAATTTCTGTCAATATCTCGCTCTAATTTTCTTACTAAAAGGAATCTTTTTTATAGGCAGATAGTTTACATTCTTTCTCACTATGTCTTTATAATTAGATAATCTGAAATATAATATAAAGGCAGAAATGATCCATAAGAAGAATTTATACTACTAATGAAAGTGATCCTGTCGGTGGTCTCTTAAAATTCCACACGCGCTTGGAATTATCTGGTCGTTTTATGTGTTGACGAGAAATGCGATACATCCTTGTGCAATGTATATATTTATATATAAAAAAATCTATTTCAGTTTATGTTACGAAATATTGTCTGCCAAATTTGTTTTGATATATCATTTCGCTAAAAATCGTGTCTTTATTTTTACGTGACAAAATTCATTTCTTTAGAAAGAAGACAGCTATCCATATTAAGAGTCAGATATTAGAAATTTATACAAAAATTCTGATATGGGGATATTATTACTGGCATGAAATGATTCGTTATGAATGCAGAAAAACCATTCATCGAGTGGAGAAGAATTTATCTATATGCGCCTTTTCCTTATACATTTTGCTAATCATTAACTCAATTGAGGAAATTTGCCACAAAGCTGTTCGATAATCATCATTATTTCGAATTTCCAATCAAGAACTTTCCTTTTGAGTACTAATATTACTTCTTCACTTGCCTATTGTGTCAAAGATGATCCGATATTCCAAGACTTGTGTGCACATGATCACTTTGTGTACAGAGGGATAATACTTTCTATCAAGTGTTGTCACAGATATAACAGAAATGATAATGACTTTTCATATTTACATGTATACAGGGGCCTCCGTGGCCGAGTGGTTTGCAAGTTCGACTGCGAATCGGAAGATCTGGGTTCGAGCCACGTCAGCGCGACTCCGCGGTTGGGCGTCCCTGTCCTTCGGATGAGACAGTAAAAAACGAGGCCCCGTGTCACAGTAGGTGTTAGAACCCTCCCTGCTCTACGGCCGGCAGTGCCGAGCATAGGCACAAGTTGTAGCCCTTCACCGGTACACGGTGACGTCTCCATATGAGAAAAATATTCTTGAGTGGGACGTTAAACAACAATACCATACCATACATGTGTACATTCGGTATAATGGCATTGTTTCCAATTACAAAGTTTCAATTATTGAAATTTTGAGTTACATGGATTTGGCTGTGGAATATTTCTTAATGTGAAGGTGCATCATGCCTCAGTTATTTCATCCGAGTTTGACTGCAGCGGATGTGATCTTTACTCGTGGATTTTCAGTGTCCTGTCTTTACCGATATGTATACCTGGACGAATTATTCTGAACCTGCCATACCATACTCTTGGACATCATAGTACTGTATACTGTATTAGCGTGTTCGACTTCGAATCGAAGGGTCCGGGGTTCGATTCCCGCAGCGCCTCTCCGCGGTTGGCTGTCCCTATCTTTCGGATGAGACAGTAAAAAGGGGGGAGGTCCCGTGTCACGGTAGGTGCTGGTACGTTAAAGAACCCTCCCTGCTCTACGGTCATAAGTGCCGAGCATAGGCAAAATTTGTCGCCCTTCACCGGTACACGGTGACGTCTCCATATAAGTGAAATATTCTTGAGTGGGACGTTAAACAACAACAAAACGAAACAAACAAACCTAGGAAATGTTCGCTCCTGCTAAATTTAGCGCTCTTACAACAGAAAACATGTTAGTCTTGTTTTAAACTTTCCGTAATTCACTTCTGTCTTATGGATGGAATGTGTGTCATTAATTGAATTATGTTGGTTAGCTGTAGCATGTAAACATGTAATGGTTTGATATATCGCGATTCAATTTAATAGCGATTGTTGAATTTGAGATCAGTTTTTGTGAACGATCTCAAATCTAAGCGTTTAACTTTTTGCATTTGTTTCCCTTATTTTCATTCATTTTGCATATTCATTATTATTACAACCTTCATTTTTGTTGATCCTTGGGTTTTCGGGATTGGATCACTTTTAATATTATTCTTGTTGATCTTTACGTTTTCGTGGGTGGATCACTATTGTTTTCGGTGATCTTTGAGTTTTTCTGGGCGGATCATTTATATTGTGTTTGAATTTTATTACGTTGTTAAACAACGATATAATCAACCAGCCTATTTGAACTCGCATATTAAAATTCGAATTGTAATATTACCGAAAAAATATGTCTAAATACTTAATAATTGCAATGCAGTTTTTCATACGGCGAAGATCGGGAAAGGACATTTTGCATAGGAAATATTCGATTTTCGTATTCAATGAACGCCATTCATAATGTATTCCAGTTTCCTAAATGGACAAAAACTTACACAAAATGAGTTTTGTTTCCAGAATATGTAATAGGAGATTTTTAGTTCACCCGGAATACCGTTATTCATTCTGGAACTAGATGCGCTTCGGCCGACTGCTCCGACATATGCAGTTCCGCTGTAAGTAAGATAAAGTAGTGAGGTATAGTCTCGCAATTCTTTTGATGTTTAATTAATCAAGTTTCACTTGATATTAATTTTAAAAGGATTATCTATTAGTTTGGTCTCCTGTGAGACACCTATCATGCATTTAAATTGCAATATTTGTCCTTTTACGAGGTAGATAAAATATAACTAATGTAAATTATCCTTAACCGGAAGTAACCTTGCCCGAACCTTTGTTGTGGTCTTGCGCATTAAGTCGATTATAGAACAACGAAAATGACGGACATGGAATAACTAGAAAATCTCCTATTCTTGAAGCTGAGAAACCTGTGGATAAAGCTTAAGAGGATGTATCTCCGTGATTATATTACTTAAAACCAAATACGGATTAGAAAAGAATGCGGAAAGGGCGTATTTGCACCAAACTATATATTCCAATGACATTACCATTAGAATTCTTGAATAAATAATTGTTATTTCTTTAAAACACATCTTATCTGAACAACATCAATAATATCTAGCAAATCGTACAATAAGTAATTGCTCTTACAAATTTGATCCAAACTGAAAATGAACAAAACTATATCTGAAATTCCGTCACTTAGTAAAATCTCAAATGACATGTATGTAACTTTACTAGCCTGGGTAATGATGATAATTCAGGTCAACGCAATAAAGACATAATTCTATTTGCACTGAGAATGATGTGATCATTAACAGCAATTACTAGTGGCGCGTAGGAACATCTTTTTCTCTTCGTAACATGCGCTCATTTCCATGATAATTGTGCCAGGATCTTTAACAACTAAAATGCACCGAGAAAGATTATCCGTTCTCTTCTTGTTTTCTTCTCGTCCCACTCAAGAACCTTTCACTTAAATGGAGACGTCACCATTTACCGGTGAAAGACGAACAATTTTGTCTGATGCTCGGCACATACGGACGTAGAGTAGGGAGGGTTCTTTAACATGCCGACACCTTCACCTCAGTTTTTACTGTCTCATCAGAGAGTCAAGGAAAACAAACCGGGGTAGGGCTCGGACTCGAAGCTGGAACGAATCGGCCAGAAGATAAACACGCTAAACACTAGGCCACGGGGGGCCTCCGTGGCCGAGTGGTTAGCGTGTTCGACTTCGAGCCGAGGGGTCCGGGATTCGATTCCCGCAGCGCCACTCCGCGGTTGGCCGTCCCTGTCTTTCGGATGAGACAGTAAAAACCGAGGTCCCGTGTCACAGTAGGTGTTGGCACGTTAAAGAACCGTCCCTGCTCTACGACCGGCAGTGCCGAGCACAGGCAAAATTTGTCGCCATTCACCAGCACACGGTGACGTCTCCATATGAGTGAAATATTCTTGAGTGAGACGTTAAATAACAACACAACAACTAGGCCACGGCGGTCCTGTTCGGCATTTACGAATTGTCGTATTCTTCGCGTGGCGACAGCAACTTCAACATGGGACCTATCTTTTGCGTCTCATCCGAAAGATGTAAAAAAAAAAAAAAAAACCCAATCCAGCGACACCCGATTCGATTCGAAACAGGAACCATCTGACCTGCAACGCGCCCTCAGAACCAAGACGGTTCTCACTCTAGTAAAGTTAATTTGTATTTCGCATTGACGAAAAAGAGCTGTAGACAAACATAAGAAAGGCATCTGTACATCTCTTTGACATGAAGCTAAAATGTTTATGTGCACGTTGATATAGGTAAAAACATCAGCCATACATGTGAAAACTATATTTTATATGCCTGATACATTAATAATGAAGCACAGGTAAGTATCCATAATATATACAACGACATTTGCATTCCCACAATAAATAGCACATTGAGATATAAAGTTAGCACGTTAATTTGTAACTTCCAAGGACGTTCTCCCGTGTGGCAGTCTCATTTCGATTTTTTTTTCAGTGGTAGCGAATTGGAACGCATATAAACTGTCTTCTATGTCGCATGTATCTCCCCTTGTATCTGCGGCACTGTCGTCTGCTTACACCAGGTCTACATTCTCCTGAACAACTTCCGGATCCGCGAGTACATGGAATGTAAATTCCACTACAGGGCAACTGAAAAATAATAAAAAATGTCTAAAATAAGTTTTACTTAGTTTCTATGACATGTACTGTTGTTTCAGCTACACCCAAGAATGATAACAGAGTTAAACTAGAATACCAATTTTGCTGTACAGTCATTATAAAATCTACACGAGCGATTGGTCCAGTTGTTCGACAAAATCATTTCCGCTTTTGAGTTAGTTTCCGTAAGTAATATTTCATCTGCCTCATAAAAATACAAGGATCTTGATCCAAATGCACGAAAAGTGTCTCACAACATACTAAAATAAAATAAAGTAAAATCGAAGAAGTACCGAAGGCAATTCGAAAATCCAAGTTAAAAAAATGACAAGTCTAAAATAACGGTGGACTCAACGTGGAAAAATGCAAATCCCTAACGAGATGGGACCAGGTGTTCGGAAATAGTCAACGTCTCCTATTGGCATGCCCCATCCTTCGCAAAAGTTTCATGCAAACACCACGAGTTCGGCAAAATGTGGCTTTCTGTTGAAAAAGTAATGTGCTCCCTAAATATCCACCAACTATTAGTTACTGCAACAGGCCTTGCTGAAATTATTATCCAACATCCTGGAAAGTTGGCCCCACGTTTTTTTAACGAATTCGCCATATCGACTTTTAAACTTCCGTAATTACGATTTCAATCGTTCAAGAACGTATCCCTGTGTAGGCTGTTTATTGGCGAAACAAAATTAAATCGGTTTCATGTGAAATTATATTTCCGTCATCAAGATACAACATAAATGGGACCACAGACGAAAATCGGAAGTACAACAAATCGCCCAAAACGCATCTACAGTAAATTTCGAAGTCGAAGTTCAAGGGACCATTTGGAAAAATTCGAGACATCAGGACTTTCATTGACATCCCCTTTCTCACATGCACACATAAAACTGAATATAAACAATTTATTTTTGTACACTGAGTCTGTTGACTAGTCGGTCGGCGACAGAGGAATAAGCAAAATAGGTTTAAAAATGCCGATGTGCAGACTGCTGTAAAGGAAAATTTACAAGTTTTTTGTCGTGATTTTCGTTGTTTTTATTTCAAATGGTAAAAAAATTATTCGAGACAACGAGAAATTCGACTCATATAACTTCGAGTCATGAGTAGTAATTAATTAATAGGATTATATAAGGAAATGATTTGGGACTTCGACAGAACGAGAAACTCGAGTCATTAAAGTTCGATTCATCTGAGGTTAACTGTAGTTACATACATTTGACCTCAGAAATAAAAGGAACACATTGTAAATCGAATTTTTAATAGTTTGGTCATTATTTTGATTTGCTATACATGTATTTATTGTTGATAGTATTGTAGAAATGTTCATTCAACACAGCATTTGATTTTGAGTGATCACAGAGAGTACTGCAAACCATTTTGATTGTTTTACGTTGTTCGGGAAATATATTTATACAATTATGATTTTTTTTATAATTATACAGTTGTTCTATATAGCACGTACGATTTTTTAATATTCATACAATTTCTCTACAGTGCGTACGAATTTGTTTTTTATCATATGAACAGACGGATTTATTTGAAAAGACGTATTTTCCTTTTGTTTATAACGAGGAACATATTTTTGCAAATACAAGTTCTTTGTCAATTCTTTTGACATACAGGAAATCCTTTATAACGAGAATTGTGTTTTTTTATATACACTAAACTCCTTAATACAGTGGAACTTCGTTATAAAGACCACCAAAGTGCCTGGCTAAAAGTGGTCTGATAAGTGAGGTGGTCTCCCAAGTAAAGTTAAAAATAGCCTCAAAGAGTGGTAAACAGACTGAATTTCAATGCTCTTTGCTGATCTGATTAGTGTGGTGGTCTCCTAAGTAAATTGGTCTTGAGGAGGTTCCACTGTACTTATAAATTAGGTGTTCAGCAAGCACATTGAAAGTAACGAAAGTACAAATACATTTAGTTTATTTGTACGAATAGTTCTTTGGACATACTTGTTGGATTATTTTTAACGCCCCACTCAAAAATCTTTCACACATATGGAGGTGTCACCATGCACCGGTGAAGGATGAAATATTTTGCCTATTCTTGGCACTTATGGCACTAGAACAAGGACAGTTCTAAATTGTGCCGACACATAAATTATTCGAAAGTCTTGGGTAGCCAACCGTAGCGTTGTTCAGATATTGAATCTTGTCTTGTCAAAAGGGTGGGCACGCTAAACACAAGACCACGACGACCCAACTTTGAATATACAAATCAAAATTCTTTGTATGGACAAATTTGTTCTTTATATCTTCAAAGATTTCCTTCAAGGTAAAACTTATGAGTTCGATTATAGATGTATCGAAAAATTGGTTGATTGTGCATGAATAATTTGTAAATTGCACGAACAATGACTTCTTTATCGGATGAAGAAATTCGTCTCACGTACAAAATCTCTGCATGAACAAAGAATTATTTTTCATTACGTATAATTAAGTCTTTGCAAATAGGAATTATTTTTTATAATTTACATAACTAATAAACTTTTTTTACTTTTAAGACCACTTTTCAATCTAAATTAATTTTCTTTTCGTGAAAAATCAAAGTTCAAAAATGTTGAATTCCATCATCAAATGTATACACAATGAGGTAGTAAAAATCAGTAAGGAACGAATAAAGTTGATTTCATTTGTAATATTTTGTTGTTGTTGTAAAATTGGCATCTGAAATGTCAACGACAAAGATGGATTTTATCAATTCTTGTAGAAGAATACCCGACAAATTCTTAATAAAGACCATATTTTCCAATTCTTCTCTCAGAAGTATTCTTGTGTGCGGAATATAATACCTATGTATAAATTTACGTGTATAGCAAGTTTCTCTGATATTTTCTTGATTAGATCTGACAAGTTTAACGATGTATTCTTGGTAATTTTAGAAAATGCTATCTGTGAAAAGCAGAAGTACTTGTTAATCAATATTTCTGTCAGAAGAGACTTTAAATTTGTTTTATATATAAAAAACATTTATATTGAAATCTATTTTGGGTTTGACGACAGATTGAAATTTTGTATTAGAGGTTTTTACCAAATTTAACATCTGAAGCTGACTAATGCCACGTACATGTATTTTACTCTTAACAGGGATAAATCCTCAGCCTTCAAAACTAATCCGTAACACGGAGTCTCAATTTTTATTGCCTCGCTTTGTCTGTATTTTTTTAGCCCCTGAGACTCGAGTCCGCGGTCAAAAGTTTGATTATATTAAACAGTCCACCAAGAATATTTCATTTCTACAGAGAAGTCATCATACAACGGTTCAGGGCTTCAGAGTTGGCCCTAGAGCCGGTGAGGGATCTTAATTTTACCCATGCTTACCACGACACGAAACTTCTGCTCTTACTGAGTCATCTAGGGACGTCGAGACTAACTGGATAGCACGCCTGCCATCTGATCGCGAATCAAGGACTCGAATCCATGCCGTGCTATGGTTGGCTGGTCCTGTCTTTCGGATGAGACAGTAAAATCCAAAGTCTAGAGTCACTGTAAGTGTTGGCACTTTCAAGAACCCTCCCTATGCAACGGCCATAAGCGCCGAGCATAGGCCAAATGTTTTACCCTTCACTGGTATACGGTGACGTTTCCATATATAAATGCAAGTAAAAGAAGAATAAATTCTTGAGTGGGACGTCAAACGACAATACAACGGACAAACCAACTAAACTGAGATATCAAAAGGCTAGGAAAGTCAGTTACCACAATCGCGGCCGGGCACCTTGGCCGCCCGGTCAGAAGGCTGATCCTAAGCAGCAAAATCACTGTACTTCTTTGAATTATTCAAGTATAAGAGTAAGATGTACTTACCAGCGGTGGGAGATGCATGGTATATCGTTTCACACGTACATTGGACTGTTCATTCACAGCGAAGCCTGAATCGAAAATTGAGTTGAAGAACGAAGGGGAATACTCAGAAATCCCGAGTGCCATCCCAGCTATGTAGACACAAACACAAACGGACGTGAGGATTCCAAAGTATGGCATTGCTGCTAGATAGTCGCTCAGGAATGATAAGAAATGTTAAAAAAAACTTTTCGAAAACTTGGAACGAAGTAACAAATGCAAAATGTGATTTCATGTAAAACTGTATGAATATATACTCAGAAGTCAAACCCATCTAGCTTCTGACATCATAAAAGACGAAGAGTTACTTTCATAATTTTAGAATTTCTTCGACGTAATTTACCAATAAAATGCCATCTCGTATGGGTTGGTCCATGTTGATTATTGTGCAAAGGTAAACTTCAGTGGAGGTGGTGTATGTAAACACTGTAAGAATTATCTGACTTACCTTGCGTCTGGGCGTGTACAGACATACAAAAAAAACAGATACATAATCATACATCACTGGATCATTCTAATATGCTCAGCATCGATCTTTATTTTTTTCTGAGATTTAAATTATCAGAGAATAAAATTTTTAGGGTAGGGCAACCAATTAAATTCTCTCAGAAAGGTGTGAAGCATCAATAATTCTGGAGATAGTAAATAGATGCAGAATTTTCTACTTGATACAGGAGTTATAGTCGTCTTTTCATCAGGGTGCAGTTGTTCTTCAGTCGGTTAAACTCTAAACCTCGGCTAAGGATGTGTTTGAAATAAAGTCAAGAATTAAATTATTTTGTTTAATTAAATTTGTTGTTAATGTTAAATCGGAGCTTTGGCTATCAAATCAATCAAATTTGGTAAATGTTTGCAAAATCTAAGGCTTTGTTACTATATTTCTACAAGTCTCTCGCTATATTCAAACCTAAATTAAATTTAACCAACAATTGCACAACTGGGTCCTGGAGAATAAGGATTCGTATGTCAGCTGTGTGTGGTTGGTTTTTCCTGCCTTTCGGGTGAGAGAATTAAATCCTGGCCTAGACTCTTAGTTGTGTCATCGGGAAATTATGCCTCACTGTTCAATTACCGCAATCATGATACATACTGAAACATTTAACTTCCATTGTCGTCTTTCTTTGTTCGAGACATTCTCGAGGTGGGAGTTAACAACAACACGGCATAAACAAGTAGACAAATACAAAAATAATTTGTTGTTGTTGGATTGTTGTTGGATGTCACCGTGTGTCGGTGGAGGACGACAAATTTTGCCTATGCTCGGCACTTATGACCGTAGAGCAGAGAGGGTTCTTTAACATGCCAACACCTACTGTGATACGGGACCTCGGTTTTTACTGTCTCATCCGAAAGACAGAGACGGCCAACCGCAGTCGAACACGCTAACCACTCGGTCACGACGGCCCTACAAAAATTACTTAAAACGTCATAAACAAATGTGTAAAAATAGCGATTGTTTTGCTGAATTTTGATTCCATCACAGTACATTACTCTCTTGGAAAGTCTGATGTCTGGAAAGCCTTTAGTGTCGGAGGCCATTTTGATCAACACCATAATCGTCGTATTGTAGAATGTTTAGTATGTAGTGACGGATATAAATCCATGTGCCAAAATAAATCATGGATTGGCGAAGGTTAAAAAACCCGAGTGCTGCTGTGGCTCCATTGAGACTTGCTCTCCTAGCCATTTGACCTTCTGTACTTTATAGTGTGCTTACCTTGGTGGCCGGGGCTGTCGTAACCTAGTAGTAAGCATGGTGGAATTCGAATCGAGAGGTCTGGGCTTCGAGTCCAAGCAACTTTGCGGTTGGCTGTCCCTGTCTTTCGGATGAGACAGTAAAAACCGAGGTCCCATTTTATAGTAGATGTTGGCACGCTAAAGAACCATCCTTGCTTTACGGCTATAGGTGCCGAGCATGGCCTTAATTTTACGCCCTTCAACAGCACACGGTGACGTCTCCATATAAGTGGGTAGTGCAGGGCGTATATTGTAACATGTTCACAACCATGTAGGATTCTATTAATCTTTCCCGGTACAGAGTAAAAAAAAAAAATATTGTTTTCCTCTAAACCCAAACATAAAAACATTTTTGAAAAATTAGGTATGTGTAAAACGTGAACTGTCTTTTAAGAAGGTGAAAAGCGCTAAGCGTTGGTCAGATATATTACGTGTGTCGTCAGAGGGGTCGAGGAAAATAGAATATATCAACACATTGTACTGCAACAGGGAAATCTGACCCGAATGTAAAAAAAATTTACAGTCTACGACGAGGTTTGCGCCGATGTGAGGAAGTTACATTTCTTTCATACAAGAATGAGATTCTCCAGTACCTGTACAAATGTGGCGATTCATGGTTTTTCGTACACTCCGAAATAAGTATTTCTTGTACTTTAATGTAAATAAAACATCTGTACAGTCAAGCAGACGAATGAAATGACTTCAAAGGCATGTCAAATATTTCAGGTGAGTCGGTGGATTCGAGACAAACATCCATGACTGCGGGACACAAAAGATGCCCCTTTTGCGAGTGCAAATTAATAGTAATGCAGTCGAGGTATTCTGGAAGAGCAGTCCGTCACAATTTTGTAAGTTTCAAAATTAAAGCTGGTGTGCAGAGAATCAAAGATGGCGGAAAATAGCAATACTGTCTTCATGCAACGTATGTAAGGATTGTGGGATATATTTAAAGTTGATGGAGATGGTAATCAACATGCCTTTGAAGGTGAGTATTCTAGAGGTGGGCGTTAAACAACAACATTTTTTACGTCCCACTCAAGAATATTTCACTCATATGGAGGCGTCCCCGTGTGCCGGTGAAGGGCGACAAATTTTGCCTGTGCTCGGCATTTATGGCCGTAGACCAGGGAGGGTTCTTTAACGTTCCAGCACCTACTGTGACACGGGGCCTCGGTTTTTACTGTCTCATCCGAAAGACAGGGACGGCCAACCGCGGAGTGGCGCTGTGGGAATAGAACCCCAGACATTTCGATTCGAAGTCGAACACGCTAACCACTCGGCCAAGGAGGCCCCAAACAACAACACAACATAAACAACTACACACATACGTCATGTAAATAAATGTGTGAACGGTAAGGATGGTTTTGATGAATTTTAATTCGATCCACATTTCATTCCTCTTTTAGAAGGTCTGGTGTCTGGAAAGCCTTAGGTGCCGAAGGTCATTTTGATTAACACCATAATCAGCGTATGGTACGGACTTTAAGTATGTAGTGATGGATATAAATTCACGTGCTAAAATAAATCAAGAATTGGCAAAGGTTAAAAACCCCGAGTGCCATGACTTCATTGAGACTTGCTCTCCAAGCCGTTTGACCTTCTGTTCTTTATAGTGTGCTTACTTTGGTGTATATTATTATTTTTTAAACCTGGTGGAGATTATTTTTTTTGTCTTGTTCGATATCAGGAGAAAAATATCTCATCCTGTAGGGTGAGATAAGCCCATTCCGGAAGTGACCAGAGGTAGTGTTCATGGACTACTTTTTAACGTGATTTTGTTGTAGACCTGTGTGTATGTAAAGACGGTTGCACTTGACCATGTATCGTCGTAAAAGATAGAACATCAATAAAAACTAAGTCTTATTGTAACAGACTACTGTTCCGTGATGTCCCCCAAAACAGTGGAAAAAGTGTTGTTATCAACCTGTATATATTACATGCCAATGTGCAACTGATCTACAGAGGTTCAGAGGAATAGAAGCTATAAGATTAAACTTGCGATACACTACAAGTTAATATCTAATTTCATCAGAAACACACAATCTTGCACTTTTTGCCAACCAGAAGCTCCGGTTTTCAAAAATGACCGATGTCATTGAAACTGCAATCTCATGACATTAATAATTTTAAATTTCATCAAAACCCGACAAGTTTGAAATTTCGATAAATCAGAAGCCTCATTTTGCCGTAGATGACAATGAAACCCATACCGTTGGGAATGAGTCGCCTTAGTTCAAATGTACCCATGAATGTCAATTTTCATATAAATTGAACAATGCTGTGATTTCCACCGATCAGAATCCTCTGTTGAATTTAATGGCAATGAAACACAGATCATTGAACCTGCGATTTCTTGATACCCAAAAATATTAAATTTTATCAAAAGCGGACAATGTTGTAATATTAGTCGATCAGCAGCCTTGATATATAATTTGTCATCCGATTTGTTTTGGAAAATGGAAAGTCAGAAGCTAAGATTTGGTCATGTGACTATTTTTCGAAAAATGGATAGATAGCTTCACCACAATTAAGCTAATGTAATACCCATGAGGAGTTTGGTAAGAACTGGTGGAGCGGTTTTAAAGATATTTACAAATAACTGTATGGCCAATCAGGAGCCAATTTTTGTCACATGACCTTTTCTTGGAAAACGAAAGGTCGGGCACATTATCTCTCACACTCAGCAATATCCTTTAGAATTTACAATTTGTAGAAACATTTAAATCCGAAGAAAGTATTAGATTTGTAATTCGTTTTATCTAGGCCTATACGAGGCCTTTGTTATTGTAACAATAACAACGACAAAGTCTTATAGCGTAATAATAAACCTTTCAAACATACGAACATGCACAATTTCATCTGTCATTCACTCCTTATTATACTCTCTCTTACTTTCACGCCGTTACAACAGAAACTTTATTTATACAGAAATTCAAATTAATTGAATATTATCTATTCTACAGTGCAATATTAATGTATAGTACATACTATCATATTGGACGCTGCTACTTACATTCATTAAAAGTTCTGATTCGTCTTACATGGACTTTAATCTGTTTGAAACAATAGGGACAATTTTAGGGACTATATCAAGTTTCCTTATTTCACTGTTGTTCTAAACCATACAGCATATCGACGTTCTGATTTCATTCATATATTCAGCATAATGTCTGATTGGTTTAAAATGAAATACCTAGTTGGACCACTCAGAACCACTTAATTTTCCCAGTGAGCTTTAGAAAAAATCTAGTTATCAGTACTCCTCCTAAGCCATAGCACATTTACCCATATGCGTAATTACATGGATTTTATAGAATCACTCTATCCACTACTCTAAAACGACAAGTCATTTCAACAAGAAACTATTTAAAATATATTCAGTTGTAAAATGTTTGTCTTTAAAGAAAGTAAACCTTACTTGACCTGTAAGGGATATTTTAAGGACTATTACAAAACCTTTTAAAACCGTCAAATACTAGTGTTGGTCCTCATATGTAAACCAATTAAAGATTGGTTGTTGTTGTTGTTGTTTAACGTCCCACTTGGGAATCTTCCAGTTTTACGGAGACGTCACTATGTGCCGGTGCAGGGTGACAATTTTTTCCTACGCTTGGTTTAATGTATTGTTGTTTAACATCCGCCTCAAGAATATTTCGCTTATATGGAGACGTTACCGTGTGCCACAGAAGGGCGATATATTTGGTTAATGCTCGACAATTATTGCCCGTAAAGCAGGGAGGGTTCTTTAATGTGCCAAAACCTACTCTGACACGAGGCCGGATTTGAACCAGAGCTCTCCCGAGTAGGCGATAGACGCTCATTCAGTTACATCACCGGGGCGGTTTCTATTATCCTCAAGATCGTATTTTAAGAGATTCAATTATATTTTGATATAATGGTTCAAATATCCAAATATTGGAAAAACCAAGGCAATCAGTAAACAGATGTATGTTTCCCGAGAACAACTTTAATCGAGGCAAACTTAAAATTTGAGAATGGCCGTGACATTTGGTCTTAGGTCAAGGTCACTGAACACCTGTTTGCCCTGAATACATTTGTGTGAATTATGGTCCAGGTCGCTACCCAATACTGGAAGGAGGTATACGATTTTAAGTCTTTAGTGCAGAATGTCCAAGGCATTTGACCACGAGATGAGGTGGGCTGCAAGTCTGGGTCACGGGGATTATTTTGAAAGTATGACCAAAATAAATGAATAGGTTTAGGAGTTAAGGCCCCGCACGGAGGGACGGACAAAAAAGCGACTATTTGCTCCACCTAAATTGTTTTGGGAGCATAAAAATAACGCAATATGCAGTAAAGAATGGATTAAACCTATTTGATTGGCATGTTTCAGAAATTCCCAAATATCTTTTATTTCCTCAGATTGGTAATCTGCGCTATTTTAATTTCCTGAACAAAGCGCATGATATCAATTAAACGTAAATCCAATACCTACATAAACTGCAATATAATCTATATAATTTTTGCTATTGCTTGACAGAATTTACTAATAACAACTAGAGAATAAATTAATAAGCTAGCCCTNNATCGTTATTTGACACTGGAAGAATGCACCATATCTGAGACAGCGCAGCATAGCAACAGAACCAGGTAGAGAAAGGGGCTTGTTGAACATGCTTTTGAGACAGATTTAACTGTCAGGATATAAAAACAAAGAAATCTATATAATCTTAAGTCTGTCTCCAAGGTGCAGAGCACATGCTTTGAGAAAGTAAATGTCATAATTTTGTGAAATATTGCGGAACTATGTTTTGGTTGCTTTTATTCTGTTTTGTGTGTAAGTATATGTCAATTTTATTGTTGATGTGTTGGTACTGTTTCAATCTCATGGAAAGTAATTTATGGTATGGTATAATATTGTTGTTTAACGTCCAACTCAAGACTATTTCACTCATATGGAGACGTCACCGTGCGCCAGTGAAGGGCAACAAATTTTGCATATGCCCGGCACTGCTGGCCGTAGAGCAGCGAGGGTTCTTTAACGTGCCAACAGCTACTGTGACACGGGACCTCGGGTTTTACTGTCTCATCAGCGCTACGCAGCTCGAACTCGGATCTTTCGATTCGCAGTTGAACACGCTAACCACTCAGTCACGAAAGCCCCAAAATAATTGATAATTTCATATTCATTGTCTTCATTAAGTAAACATTTCTCAATATGAATACCGTTATATATATTTATCATGATAAGTATAATTACGGCATCAGACAGCCGTCGTTGCCTAGAAGTTAGCGTGTTCGAATCGAGAGGCCCGGAGTTCGAGCCCAGGCCGCGGTACGGTTGGCTGTCCTTGTCTCTCGAATGAGACAGTAAAAATGATAGGATCCCGTGTCGCAGTAGGTGTTGACACGTTTAACTCTCCCTGCTACACGGCCATAAGAACCGAACATAGGCAAAATTCGTCGTCCTCCGCCGGCACACGCTGACGTCTCCATATAAGTAAACTTTTCTTTTTTGGGTCATTGAATAACAATACAACCAATCAACGCCACCAGACACACAAACACATAAAGCTACATTTGGCAATATCACTTCATGCACACGCATCCCTTGTTTGGCCGTACTGTGTAACGTCGCACACATTTTCTCCTTTTCTGACTACCCTTTGTGATCTTACACACGACGTCGCGCATCGCTCACTGTAACCTTTCTTCAAACGGACAGTTGTAGTGATTGTTGCCACTTTGCCACATTGGTCAAACTGACTCAAACCATCCATAAGCTTAACTGTAACAACGTCACGGTTCTATCAACATCGTGTAAACTATTAAGCGACTAAATGTAGTTTGTCGGGCATCTTCATGTTTCAAGACTGAGGGAAGCAGAATGACGACTTCATGAAAGAAAGCCACCAAATTTTCACTGCATTCTTGTTTATCGTAAATCAAATTTTATTGCCCGCTTCCTTGCTCACACAACAAACGATCCCAGGTTCGATAACGGTCTTGAAAACGCCAATTTGTGGTCGTTCAAATATAAAGAAAAAATGTATTAAGATGACTTTCGTTTCTATTTCAGGCACGCATGGTGACAAGTTTTTGTATATACATTTTCGAAATCAAGATGAACCCGACATGCGCAACTCTAGCTTGCTTATAACTAACGCAGACGACAGGGAAGCCACAGTGTACTTTGGATCCTTGAATTCAGCGATTACATTACAGATAAATCAGTCTCGACGGTTTGACGCTGCACTGATCGAAAACAAAGAAGCAGAGTTAATAAATGTAACATCAGGGTTTGTATATGTACAAGGTTTGTGCTGGCATAAAGGTATAAAATTCAGATATAGTATCTCAAAACTTCGCCATAAAAAACAGTCTAAGTACTATCTGTCAGCAATAGGCGGAGCTCGGAAACCAACATGTGTTGTATCAACGATAGAAGAAACAAATATTTTGGTCAATATTGCATATTCTCAACCGTATCTTATACACATAGACAAGACACCGGCTTTTGGTCAGTATTACAAATTGAAGCCCCTGGAACTCCTGTTCCTATCCGGGAAGCATCCTTATGCATTTGAAAACGTATCGTTGGAAGCTGACTCTGAAGTAGCGGTATTTTGCGGAGGAAACTATGCAAGAATGCAAATACTACCCTCCACAACACACTGTGGTCGATTCTTAAAAACCAGATGTCCAGCCTCAATCAGCACTGCCGTGGACTTATGTAATTTTATTCTGTACAATACCAATGCATCAGACACATCCGTTAGGTGCAAGGACGGTACTGGTATAACCGATAATATTACATTGAGACATCAGTACGGAATAGCCACAACAGTATCCAACGAAAGTTTACTAATTTCATCGTTAAACAATGACATCTGTGTTATGTACACGGAATTTAATTCCCGAGGGACATACGCTAAGATGTTAAATCTGGGACTACCTACCACTGCTATACTTGTGAAATCAACGACAACCGTAAGTATTTACATTTTCAGATTTTATTTTCAAACTACCATATTGGGAACAAACTTGGGAGGTTCATTTTAGCGTTCAACAGTGATAAGTCTAAACGAATACCACTTTTATGTTTTTTATCTCACCAAAAGTATTGACCATCAATCGCATAGGTGACGTGTCTGTAAGTAACAAGAATAGTTTACGTTGGTTTACATGCTGGCATACTTCCTAGCTTTCTGAATAAACCTTTTGCTAGGTTCCAGGTCGTCGCTTTATTCATAGCTACTCGGTCATACCCCTAAAACATTCAGATATATTTTTTGCAGCTCACCGTAACCTTAATGGTAATGGGGATTAATATTTAATCGAATAATAAATTTTTTTTTTGTTACTCTTTTTTTTTTATTATTTTATTTTTTTCCAGTATCAGACATACATAATATACAGATAACCTTTGTATATAAGAAAAATATAAATGTATCAACGATTCTTGATTACTGGGTTTTCAACTAAATGAAAGAAAGAAAAAACAAACAAAAAAAGAAAACCCAAAAAAACAAAAACAAAAAAAAACAAAACAAAACAAAACAAAAAACAAAAAAAAAGCAAAAAACAAAAAAAACACACACACACACACAAACAAAACAAATAAATAACCCAAAGCAAAACACAAAAAACAAGGAGAAAAATATATAAAATATAAATCAAATTAAAAAAGGGGAAACAAAACCATTACACAACATTAAAAATATAAAAGGAACACTACGACAGGTAAAAAAAATGAGGAAACCAAAACAAAACAAAAAAGAAAAAAAACAGAACAACAAAATGAAAAAAAAAAACAAAAACAAAAAAAACAAAACAAAACAAAGCAAAAAAAAAAAAGAAGAAAAATCGAATAATACATCACACCCTTATCGAAGGGGAGATATTTTAAAAAAAAAAACCATTATAATCTGGGTGGGTGTCTAAAAATCTTTTGAACAGTCATAAATCACATAACTGATGGAAACCCATCCTGAAAGAGTTAAGATTCATGATTTCTAATATTCGTTTTCTTTAGAGAATATCTTTTTCTCAAAAACAGCTGATTAACAGTTTGTTAAATCAAAAATTAGCATCATGAATAAGCGAAGATTCAGACTAATTCAAATGGTGATATCAGGATGGGACCACAGTAGGGGTCCAAAGTTTAACATACTTTTAAATAAATCTCCTCAAGATGAGTTGGTGTAAAGTTTATTAAGTAAATATGGAAGGACCATTATATAGTGTAGATTCAAGTTTGTTCGTATGGTGGTCCCGGGGTCAAGATGTGTCCACAATAGTGGTCCAACATTTTTCATAGGTTTTTATCGGGTTTTACAAGTACAGTATGTGTAAAGGGTATTAAATTAATATGAAGGAATAATAATATAGTGTAAATTTGTTCAAAACAAAAACATAATTTTCATAAATTCCTTAAAAGTGTTTCATTTTGATACATTTTCTTTTTGTTTCAGACACATGACATTTATTCTACGAAAGAATCTACTGACATAGCATCTATGGCGACTGTAAGTTTTACTTTGATGTATATAAAGGGTCTTGTCAATCATCACACCGCCATTAGCCGGCATTTGACGCGAAAGTTTCGGGTCTTTTGGATAAGACCTAAAAGAAATTGAGGCTCCGTGACACAGTAGTTGTTAAGATCCTTTACTGAACAACAACCAAAGTTTAGCCTTCGGCGCAAAAGCGCTTTACTGCGAACATCGGTTGATACTGGCAGCCCTTCACTGGCATTCCTTGACGTCAACAGAAAAGGAAAGGAAATATTAATGGGTCTTTGGTCGGACAAAACCTAACAGGCAAACAAACAAAATAAAGTGTGGTTCGCAAGAATCGCCCAAATACAACCTTTATATAAAGACCAAGGCAATGTACTTTCTACTTACCGTGCTGACACCCTATTGTGTCCCACCTTAACCGAACGGCTTACAATGTTTAAAATAACTACGATAGGACAGAAACCATGATGTTTCGAAGTGGTTACATCGTAGCGGAAGGTTATTTTTCTAACGTTTTCCAACGAAGAGTAGCGGACTTACATTTAGTTGAGTGTCCCTACAAAATTTACAGTTGTTGGTATGAGAGTCAATCTAATGAATATTCAATTTCATTGTTGAATTGTTGTACTGTTGTATCAAATTTTCGTTGTGGAATTATATGTATAATGTCTCACTCATAATTCTTTCACTTATAAGAGACATCACCGTGTGCCGGTGAAGAACGTCAAATTTTGCTTATGCTCGGCATTTATGACCGTAGAACATCGGGGGTTCTTTAACGTGCCGACACCTACTGTGACATGGTACCTCGGTTTTACGGTCTCGTCCGAAAGACAGGGACAGTTCATGGCGGCCCCCGTATTCTCTGTGGTTTATGTCTATGCCATGTTCCAAGAAGGTTTACTGATGCCCGATCGGAAGATTATTGAGAGGATCATTAAACAACAATACAACCAAATATAACTTGTTTGAAAGCTTATCTACGCTCACATTTATTTCAAAAGTCATTGAAGGAGTCAATCTTTTAATATATTGTTAAAGTTTACCCAAATTCAAATGTCAAGGTCAATTTAACCATTACCTTTTCGTAAACGTTGGATCATTATTGCTAATCAAATTCTAATATTTCATCATTTCCTTATCGAAGGGGAGATAATTAAACATTATAAACTGGGTGGGTGTCTGTTTGAAGAACCAATGAGTCATAAACCACATAACTGATGGGAACCCATCCTCAAAGAGTGTAAATTCATGATTTCTAATATGGGTTTTCTTTAGGAAATATCTTTATCTCAAAAACAGCTGATTAACAGTTTGTGAGATTAAAAATGAGCATCATTAATTAGTGAAGATTCAGATTTGATCAAAGGGTGATCCCCGGTATCAGAATGGGACCACAGTAGGGCTCCAAAGCTTAACATAATCGTAAATAAATCTTCTCAAGATGAGTTGGTGTAAAGTTTATTAAGTAAATATGGATGGACCATTATATAGTGTAGATTCAAGTTTGTCTGTATGGTGGTCCCGGGGTCAAGATGTGTCCACAATAGTGGTCCAAAATTGTTCATAGGTTTATATCGGGCTTCACAATGGCAGTAAGTATAAAGGGTATTAAATTAATATGAAGGAATAATAATATAGTGCAGCTTTGTTCAAAACAAAAACATAATTTTCATGAATTCATTACAAGTGTTTCATTTTGATACATTTTTCCTTTTGTTTCAGACACAAGAAATTTATTCTACAAAAATATCTACTGACATAGCATCTATGGCGACTGTAAGTTTTGCTTTGAAGTATATAAAGGGTCTTGTCAATCATCCGACCGCCAATAGCCGGTTTTTGAAACGGAAGTTTCGGGGACCTAAACAAATTGAGGCTCCGTGTCACAGTAGTTGTTAAGATCCTTTACTAAACATCAACCAAGTTTAGCCTTCGGTGCAAAAGCACTTAACTGCGAACATCGGTTGATACTGGCAGCCCTTCACCGGCATTCCGTGACGTCAACAGAAAAGGAAACGAAATATTCATGGGTCTTTGGTCGGACAAATCCTAACAGGCAAACAAACCTGAATATAGTGTCGTTCGCAAGAATCGCCAAAATAAAACCTGTATTTTAAGACCCTGGCAATATACTTTCTACTTATCACGCTGACACCCTATAGTGCCCCTTGTCTCATCCGAAAGCTTACAATGTTTTTAATAAGTAGGTTATTACAAAAACATCTAAGCACAGGGTTACATCGTAGCACGAGATTTTATTAAAAACGTTGTTAAAGAAGGGTAGCAGACATACACGTAATTGAGTGTCCATACAAAATTTACCAGTCGTTGGTTTAAGAGTCAATCTAATGAATATTCAATGTTCGTTGTTGTTTTGTTGTATAACGTGCCACTCAAGAATATTTTACTCATAAGGAGACATCAACGTGTGCCGGTAAAGAACGACAAATTTTGTCTATGCTCGGCACTCATGACTGTAGAACACCGGGAGTTCTTTAACTTGCCAACACCTTCTGTGTCACGGAACCTCGGTTTTACTGTCTCGTCCGAAGGACAGGGACAGCTCATGGCGGCCCCCGAATTTTCTTGTTTTATGTATTTGCCATGTTGCATGAAGATTTAACGATACCCGACCGGAAGATAATTGAGATGGGACATAAAACAACAACACAACCAAATATGACTTTTATGAAAGCTTATCTACCTCTATTTTGAAAGTCATTAAACGAGTCAATCTTTTAGATATATTGTTGGAGTTCACCAGAAATTCAAATGCCAAGGTCAATTTTACAGTTAACTTTTTCGTAAACATTGGTTCATTATTGCTAATCAAATTCTAAGATTCACATCTAAGTTATTCAGCATGAATATTATCTTGTTCAAACATTACACAATATAAAAGTCTAAAGCGAAACCTGTGTATAGAGACACGACAGAACCTGTTGGTTGTTTGTTTTGTTTTTTAACGTCCCATTTAAGAATCTTTCACTTATATGGAAACGTCAACGTGTGCCGGTGAAGGTTGACAGTTTTTTTCAATGCTTTGCACCTACGGTCGAAGAGCAGGGAGGAAACTTTTACGTGCCGACAACGTATTAGTCAGCCAAACGCAGTGTAACTCGGGCTCGAAATTCTGAACTTCACAATTAGGTGACGGCAACTTTTATACCACGACGGCCAACAAAACCGGTTCACCTTGACTTGAATCACCTTGAAAGAATATCGGGTGTTATAGATGATCCACTCGTTGTATACTTCAACCCGTCCTTCATTTCTCGTTTATCATTAACGAATTAGTCTTATTCGCGTATAACAAACGTTAGTGACAGGACCGGTTTTGTGCATGGAATTTAAGTTAAGTTACCCATTTAGAGAAGTTTGATTCACATCCACGTTTGAATGGGTTTCATGTTACTCTACTTTTAGTGTTATGTGTTGTTGTGGTGATTTCTCTTTGTATTATTGTCTCGTGTAGTTTTGACAACCGCTTTGTCTGTTCTTCGATTTTGAACTTGACATCATAAGAATATTAGTTATTTTGATTGAGGACATATTTGTTGTGGTCAGAGGACGGGTTTCTAAGGATCTTGTCGGCATCTCATTGGATACAAACTGTGTTCCTTTTCTTATTTTTGAATGTCCCCTTGTTATCTTTAAATTTCCCCTTTATTGGATACCCCTGGGTATCTTCCAATTTTAATGAGGAATGGGTCATATTATAGATATTGCTTTGTACATACAGGTGATGATCGTGATGCCCGGAGTGCGAACGCAAACCTTGCTGCGGTCGTCTGTCCCTCTTTTTCGGTTCTGGCAGTAATAAAGACCAAGGTTTCTTGATACAGTAGTGTCGGCACGTTCAAGAATCCTCCTTTGTTATACGGCCATAAGTGCCTAGCATAGGCAAACTTTTTCACCCTTCACTGGCACACGGAAACGTCTTCATTTAAGTGAGAGTTTCTCGAGTGCGACGTTAAACAATAAAACAACCAACCAACAAACATACAAGTGTTAGATATGGCAGAAAAATTAGTCTTAAAAAGGGTGATCTTTTGTAAAAGTTTTACTGTATTCGATTTCTTTATTTTTTCTATAAACTTTTCAGACATCACCGGCTTCACTGAGCTCGAAAAGAGGTTCAATCTGCCAATGTTTCTGTATTTGCAAGGCTTCGCCTGCCAATCTGTCTACGGAAGAACTGCGTGAAAAAATTAACAGAGTAAAACGGATTTTAGCGGTAAATAAGGTTAATCTGTCAAGCACAAGGAGACAGAAAATAAGCGTTATGGAGACCCGGAAGTCAGCACAGAGACTCGGCGTGTTAGCCATCAGTATTCTCTCAATCACAGCGGCAGCCATTATTCTTTGTGACCTTCAAACATGTTTTACTTCCATCTGTGTCAAAAGAAGCATATATCCGTAATTTGCCAACCTGATGCTACATTCAGTAAATTTCAATAATAGTCCCTATATTTGACTGCATTTTCTATAAAAGCTCGCGCTTTGAAACTTTGAAATTTAACTAACTCGAGTTGGATAAACATGATAACCAATTCAAACGAGTTGTGTATTTTTTTCTACTATATATGTAACATGTGACCAATTTACAAATCAAGGTATTGAATATGCCAAGAAGAATTTTTTTTCAGTCCCGCCATAATCGGTAAGCTCACCCAATGTATTGTGACGTCAAATATAATGACGTCATAATTGAATTTCCTTATATAACAGCAAATCATAACGCTTGGAAGTGATCATCAACGTGTGGTTAATCGCTATATTTAATCAACTGCAGTCTCGATAATAAGGGCGTTAAACTTCGTGTGTTATGGTAGAAATAGAGATTACACAAAAAGTTGGGATTGATAATCCTGTTTATCAAACTCGAGTTAGTTAATTTTCAAAGTTTCAAAGCGCGAGCTTTAGCAAGCGGTTTGAGACTTTAAAAATTAACCAACGAGATTAGGAGGGGCCTCCGTGGCCGAGTGGTTAGCGTGTTCGACTGCGAATCG
>JACSZP010002638.1:0-10697 GCA_016161895.1 Pinna nobilis | reverse complement strand
ACTACGTAAGCTTACAATTGGCGTGCTTGAAAGTGATTTAATCCTTTATCTTATCTCGGAATAAAACACTTACCACGCAGAATCAATTCAGATTTGCGAATTACTGAAATTATTGATATATATACATGTATATATAAAACAATTGTATAGGACATCCTTTTTTTCCTGTTTACCTTTGTTTCCCTCTGAAAGAATATAAGATAAAATTACCACTAAATCTTTTCTGCACCAAAAACCTTAATTTTCCTACCTCTTGTTAGTCTTATAACAGAGTATCACAGAATACAATATATCAAAAGACGAGATATTTTGTTTCATTCTCCTTAATTACTAAAATTTATATCTAGAGAAACATTAAACCCACAAATGATGGTGACAAATAGCAAAACAAAAGGCATATGAATGCGAATAAGTCAATGGCTTAACTTTGTCTCTTAATTCGATAAAAGATATATTTGTTTGTAGTCTTTACATTTGTGTTTTCATTTCGTATTCGTTAATAATTATGTACCTCAGTATTAGGATTTATTTCTTACAGCAACATTTTGACATAGACAGTAGTGCTGGTACCATTAGCGTGAAGAATGAGAGCACTTTGAATTTCGATGTTGTCAAACAATACACTTTAACAATAACTGCAACGGACAATGATAGTAATATAACAGCTCGAAGACATAGGTAAACAACTTCCTTATATCTTCTCTTGTATTAATCTACAAACAGACAAATAAGTGCTTGATAGTCACGTACATTTTGAATTTTGAATTTTTCAAAAAGAAAGGTGAATTAACAAACTTGATTTCAAGACAAAAGCAAGGATAGTAATTGATTTTAACAAAAATTTCAGAAATATTAAATTATTTTTAATTGTTATTAAAGAACATCAAAACATGAAGAAGTCAGGTAAATTTGTTTTGTATTATTTTACAGTAAATGTACTGTTGTAATAAAGATTGAGGACCAGAATAACCATGCAGCTACATTCACTAGCCCAAGTGGTATAGATACAGCACAAGTGCAGGAGAACTGTGAAAACAACACCATTGTATATGTATTACAGGTAAACTGACACGAAGATTTAATGACAACATCAAAACTACAATCTTGCTCATTGATATCTGAGGGACATTTTGGACCTTTGTAACTATGTCGCTTTGTACACTCTCTAGCCGTTCTATGTCAGTTTGCTGAATTCAAAGGGGTGCATTTGATCATTATCCAATCTCGCTTCGACATATCTCTCACGTTATATCATCTCCATGGATTACTTTGTATAAGATAATTGATTGAATCATGGAATAAGTTTAATTTACAATATGTATACATGTTTATAATTGATTTTTTTGTTGATTTGCTTTTGTAATTCTATGATTGTAATATACAAAGAATGAAATAAAATTTTAGACTTGGTGGCATTTCCATACTCATCACTTATACCGGGCAATTATTTCTTATTGCAGGCCATCGACAGAGACACAAACGATTCCCTAACTTATGGCTTGGTAAACAACTCGCATTACTTTCATGTTGACTCGAAAAGGTATACATGTATATGGATTTGCAATATATGTATGTAAAAATATATATTGTTTTATTGCTTCTTTAGACAAAGTCGGAGAAAATAACGTTTAAGAGCAGAATCCCGTAAATTGGATACAAGTATGCAAAACCTGTGTAAACCGGTGAACTCTTGTGACCCGGTCGTCACTGCTTGTCTATGAGAGAAAGTTCTGTGTTTTTCTTTTAAGTATAACAAAAGTGGTACCCTTGACTTAGTGGTTACGGCATCGCGCTTCATTCTTTGTAGTCACATACCTCTTATCTGTAGTTTTAGCCCCCATTGATTCTAGGCTGACAATCTTAGAAATGTGCCAGTTCGAAGAAATCAAAGAGCGATACAAAATAAATAAAAAGAATAAAGTAGTTGAGAGTTTGCTTTTTCGATATTTAAGGGTCTACCCATTAGTTTTCCATTTCTTCGCACTTTCAATTGACTGCAATTTCAACCTATTTGAAAGTACCAAACTGGCTCTTCTAGAAGTCGGTACTTCTGATCTTTTTCTATCATTATATAAATGGTTCAGTATATAATTTAAGAACTGTTAATTTATTTTTAATGTCAATGTAGATTAGAAGGATGTAATTTAGAGGGATTATAGATAATAGATATGGATTAACTTCACATCGCGAAGTTTTAGGTCAATTAACAGTTCAATTCCTGTTTCAACAAAATAATTAATAAATTCATGAATCGAATCCCGTCGGTTGATCATTTATACCATTTCCTCACTTTTTAATGATTCGTAGTGTATAAATGAATTGTCGAATATGAATGTTTATTGTGAAAGATATGCGAAATTTTATTTAAATCTAACCTGACTTTAAAGAAATGCGTTATTTGATTTTACTTAAGTGGAATATTGACGGTCCGAGGATCTTTAGACAGAGAGGAAGCAGCAGAGTACTTTGTAGGGGTGTATGTACAGGATGGAAATAATCACGTAAGAGTATTTTACGTTTGCTCTTCAAGGGAGACACTATGTTGAAAATCTAGCCAGTCTCACATGGAGCTCACAGAACAATGGCGTTTTTCATTATACCTGTTTTTATAGGTTATGAAACTATGTTTTGATATTTTCAAGTTTTCTCGCCTGTAGATAAGACCGGGTCAAAATCATACTTTTGGCCTGCTTGCTTGCCAAATATAGTTTGTCAGGACTTGACATATCTTCCTGTGTTTCAAGGAAGATGAAATCGATATTAGACGAATGCAATAGCGACTTTTATTTGGACTTTCGAACCCTTAAGTACATTTGGTCCCATACACACGATAAACAGTTGATCCTTATTCATCCGGATACTTTCGTTCCCAAACAAAGTGTCGGGTAAATGATGCGTTCGGATTACTGGAATGTACATATCATTATGACTACTGGCATTTTAAGTTTGTCCCCCGGAAATTTCGTCCGGAATGTCAAGCATCCGGATTATGGACGTCCAGATTACTGGAGATCGACTGCAAACAGTATATATCTATTTAATGTCTCTTGGTAGTGAAAGAACACATTGATTCTATGCTAGAAAGGTTCTTAGAAGCGTATGATGTAATGGAATTATGGTCAGCTTTTTAATAAATGTTTACGATATATACGATTAAAAATAATAAAATTAATGAATTCCGGTCGCCTTGTATTAAAACCGCTGGTCTAGATCTTGAAGTGAGTGATAAATGTTCATGGTGTATCTTTGTAGACAACAAAGGGAAACCTACATATTCTAGTGATGGATGTTAATGATAACGCGCCTGAATTTGATAAGCTGACGTACGTTTTCAATGTCACTGAAGGGAAAGGGAAGGAACATGTAGGAACTGTGAAGGTATTTAGTTCTTTAATACATTGGATCCACTGGATCGAAAAAATTAGAAACAAATACTAGAAACGCTATTGTAGTTAGTTTGTTAGTTGGTTGGTTGATTTTACTGTTGTTTAAAATCCAACTCAAGAATCTAACTTTTATGGGGACGTCACCATGTACTGGTGAATGGCGACAAATTTGGCTTATGCTCAGCATTTGCGACCGCAGAACATGGGTTCTTTAAAGTGCCAACACTTTATCTTACCTAAGAAGTTGGAAAGCTTTTGAACTTTGATTTAAAAAAAACTATAGCTTCCGTTTGGTAAACAGAGAGTCGTTAGAATAAGTAAGCTAGTCTTGTTCCTGATATACTTCTGAATGACCAAGTGAGAGATTGGGTCATATCGGTTTGTTTTTGTTTTAGAAAGGCACTTTTAATTCGTGGTAATGAAATAACGTTTGGATTTATTATGGATAGATTTCTTGGACCTTGACTTGCAAACGTTCATATCTATCTATTCAATTAGCTGTAGACGTGCCTATACTAAAGAGTGACGAATGTACAGGCAAGTGTCGTTGAGTTTTATTCAGTTTGGCTTTGTGTCGCGTTGATCGTTCAGGTATAGAATGACGACTGACAGCACAAATCCGCCTTTTAAAGCTGCTGTGGGACTCGTTTTCTGGTTTAAATATATCTGCTGTCTAGGGAAAGAATTAGGGTGTTTTGAAATAAAGAATTGTCCCTGGATAAGTGGGGAATGTCAAAATTAAATTTTGACCCTGGATCGGATAGTTTTTTTTATTCAAAGTTCAAAAGCTTTTTAACTTCTTAGCTCAGCTGTAAGCATTGATTTTAGAAACAAAAACACTGATAAAATACAAATTTGAATAGCTCAGTGCTACCAGAAAAAGGAAAATTGAAGAAACACAAATCTAATAGCTAAGAAGAAGTCTATTTAAGTCGGAATATTTATTATTGTTTATTCTTTTCAAGGCGTCAGATGCAGACAAAACGCTAGGACCAAACAACGTCACCTACCATGCAGAGTCTGATAACTGGTGAGCAAATCTGTACATAATTCTGAAAAACTACCTCACTGGATGTGTTGATTGGTTGATTAGTTGCATTACGGATTAACGGCCCCTCAATGGATCTGGCTAATGGATCGAACATCAACTTCGTCTGAATCATACTTGTTTCTATATTGTCTTTTAAGCAATAAATAAATGAATTTTTATTTACCTAAATTCGCACGAAAATACGATACACAAAATCACGTACTATGCAGAGTCTGATAACTGATGAGTAAATCGGTACATAATCAAAACAGTGATTTTCTGTAGTTCCAAATATCCATTCAGTCTTAATCTGAATTGTTCCTATATTGATTTTATTCAAAAAGTTTATTTCAACTTATTCTTGTGCACCGTTCTAACCAATGTTTCTGTAAAAATTTGTAGGGCAAAAAACTTTACAATTGACCAACGTACTGGTGGAATCAAAACACAAGGAGCACTGGACAGAGAGCGACTGTCAAAATGTGATGAGATGATACTATTCACCATTCTAGGAAGAGACAACGGGAGTCCGCCATTTACAGGAAATGCATCCGTGTACATCAACGTTGTGGACATCAATGATAATGCACCATACTTTCTTGATGACACAAAAACATTCTCATTCAGAAAACATAGTAAACCAGCCGCATTTTATACTGCTAAGGTAACTGATGGGCTTAAGCTTACTCTTGAAAATGTATAGAGCCATTGCAGTTGGTGTTGTTTAGTCTGCAGTAAGAATAAAACGTGAAAATGATTTGAAAACATACCCGAAAAACCATTTTGATGCTCAGCGTAGCACATTTGTAAACGTCTTTCATGTGAGCATATGTTTTCATTATTATTATTATTATTATTATTATTATTATTATTATTATATTCTTGTCTTATTTTTGCATCTTAACTTGTCAGTGACACTGCCTAAAAATTACCATGAGTACCATCAAACATTTTCTGTTTGATCATATTCGAAGGGTTCGAAGTTATATTTTTAGGAGTTGTGAAGTCAATTTTTGTCCATGGGGTAAGAAATATATATCATTCTCAGATAAACATTAGCCCTATCTCTAAGCCATGCATTTTTCTTCCAGAGCCGAGGCAAATTATAAGAAGCGATTATCTTATTGTAAATGGAGGTCATTTTAAGATACATGTACATAGTTACTGAAGAAAATTCTTATCAATGACATTTAATGTTGTTAATATTTTACTCAATCCCGTAGGCATAATTCTTTAGAAATCATATTTTATCTTGGATGTGAGTCCGTTTCACCTCAAAGTAATAGATAATTGTGTGAAGTGCCCTAATAAGGTTTGAATCGGTCTCAAGTATAGCTATTCATAATAATATCATGAACTACTTTGAAACATTCGTTTTCTAGGCCCATGATAAAGACTGTGGGGTGAATGCCGAAATCCGGTACGAGATTGACAATATATCACAAAAATATTTCGAAATAGACGAATCAAAAGGGTCACTGTCCGCAACAACTAACTTAACATTGAGGGATAGTCCATCAGGTAATGGAACGTACAGGATAGAAATAACAGCATTCAACACAGCTCCTTATGAAACTGGGGGACTGAAGAATGGATCACAAATTGTTGTCGTACAAGTGGAGGTTAGTTTTACCGGATGCAAGGTTTTGCAGATATCTCTCCTCGCTTTAGATATCCAGTTACTATTAATCAAAATTATACTTTTTTCGTTTCTGTTCCAAAGTGTTTAAGGGAACAATAATATCATCATATTTCCGTCATTAAAGTAAGCCGTTTCCGTGAAAATTTTAGTAATTCTCGTCATCAAGCTTGTTACTTTTGAAACATTACACCACATTAAAAACATTATTAAATCTTATATTTTCCGATTGTTAATTTAATTAAATCTTGCTTGTAGAAGCATATAACTGTTGCCCATATTTTGATCTGAATTTTTGTTTTACAAATTTTTAGGACGAAAATGACTTTAAACCAGAGTTTAATTTGAGCACATACTCTTTCAATGTTTCTGAGGATAGAAAGCCCGGAGCGGAACTGTTCAGGTATGAGTTAGTCAAACACATTGTGTACATAGTATGTAATATAACATTCAGATATATTTGATAATTCAATTTAAGAGTTACAGCGGCTTTGTATATTCTTCCATTATGATTCTGATACCCGATACATATATTGCATCGACATAATTTGACAACCGTAATATCTGTCTTTGTTCTATTCCATTTCCTTATCTCACTAAACTTGCCTTAGAATGATATCACAAGGACTAGTTTAGAATTTGACATTATAACGTACATTTCCTTGCAGGCAAATGCAATTTACTCTCTTCTGTGTTTTGTAATATAATTTCCTCCCATCCACGTCTCCTCTTCTCTGTTCCTGATAATTCTCGTGGGTGAACATGGATTAATATCCGACTAATGACATGGGTAATTACGGTAAGAAATTCAACTTTTATCGTATCGTTACTCCTAATATATTATGAAACCTGTACTTATTGCACACAATGTATTGTTGATATTAATGTATATAACGCATTAATTAGCGCTTGTTTTCTCTGATACAGTATAATTGCAAAGGACAATGACGTCAGTGCCGAGTTCAACACAGTGCATTACAACATAGACGAGAAGGATAAGAGCGATCATTTCTTCATCGACAAAGAAGCTGGGACTATCTATCTCATTAGACCTCTTGATTACGAGAAACAATCAGAATTTACTTTTAATGTAAGATCATTGTTATGGATAATTCTATATATAAGTAAGCTATAACATTCACATATATAAGGAGGCCGCCATGGCGTACTTGTTAATGTGGTTGCCATGAGGCAATAGGTTCGAATCTGAGCCATACTGCGGTTAGCTGTTCCTTGGTTTCGGGTGATAAAGTAAAAAAAAACGAGGTCCAGTGTCACAGTAGATGTGGACACATTAAACCCCCTCCCTGCTCTACGGCCATAACTGCTGAGCACAGGCATAATGTATTACCCTTCACCAGCTCATGGTGACGTCTCCATCTAAGTGAAATATTCTTGAGTTAGATGGTAAAAAACAGTACAATCAACCAAAGTGACATATTACTGGCTAATACTGATATTTGAAAATGAATTGTTAAATAACAGATAAATTAAACACTAAATAATTTACAAATAAGATGCTTTTCTTGACTTAAATATGGTTCAGTGTATCTGAATTAATGATTATATATATATAAGAAACGTTCATGTGTACCTTTTCAGCATTTAAGTAAAGGAAACAATTCATAGTGTTTAATTCAAAATCATAGTGTTTAATAAAAAAAAAAATCAAGTAGTTGCCTTCCCATTACAGGTCATTGCCAGGGACAATGCACCGCTGAGTTCGAACCACACTTCGACAGCCACAGTAACTGTTCACGTAAGAGATGTCAACGATAATAGCCCGCTATTTTCTCATGGTTGGTATATTTTTTTTCCTTTTAACACTAATAACTCTGCGATAAATGTCTGATAAGTAAAAGCAATACTGATGTCTTTTACAAAATGATGGACTTCACGAGCAAATTCGGTGTAGATTCCTATGGTTAGTTTTACTTCATGAATCATGAACAGCCCAGTCCATTTGGTTTAATTAGCTTGATGAAAATAACAACTTGTTGAAATTTTACAAAGTTATAACTTAAGATCACTTACCTTGCATTTCAGACAAATACATCTGCTCTGTTGGCGAAGGTACGACGAATCTAATTTGTGATTATCCTATCTATGCAAATGATACGGACAGCGGGATATATGGTGATATAACGTACAGCACAGAAAACCACTACGTAAGTGTGTGTCTTTATGTGTATGAATTAGCATTTTCCTGTTTTTTACTGTCTCGACGGCAAATTATATAAACACGAAAAATATGCTCTAATTCGCAGTTCATAAAAATGCGCGATATTCACAGAGTGGAAATAATAAACAATAACTATTTTTACTTGTTTTCTTTTTTTTTATGAGTTTCAGTGTTTTCTACACAGTCAAGGATATATAAATAATAAATATATCAAACATTTTCAGCATCAATAATTTCAAGCTTCAAGTTAGCCTCAGGACAAAGTATAACAGAGCTCAATGTTTTTCTTTTAAAAGATTTAAACTTGCTATAGAGACATATTAATGATATATTTTAAGAGAAATACTGCATTCAAAAGGAAAATGTTAACAACATAAAAAACGCTATATGTTTGCGAATAAGCGGAAAAAATTGACTATGCTGTTTGTATGTATCTGTAAATATGTGTGTTGATCTCGGTTTTGTTTCTTACAGCAACATTTTGACATAGACAGTAGTACTGGGACCATTAGCGTGAAGAATGAGAGCACTTTGAATTTCGATGTTGTCAAACAGTACACTTTAACAGTAACTGCAACGGACAACGATAGTAACATAACAACTCGGAGACATAGGTAAACATATCCTGCAAATCTTTAGTTTTACTGTAATTATGTTTAAACTGGCATAATAGTATTTTTTAAAAATTTTATACATCAAATAACATATTGCGAAAAGATACAAGTTTCAAGAACAAGAGAACAACTCCCCCATTTGTCATATAGATTTTCTTTACCAACGAGTGAATTATCATTATAATGTTCATCTTCTACAAAACAAGAATATTTGTTGGAATAACCAAAATATACGAATATTAAAACATTTCAAATAACATTTACATTTAGATGTGTAGATGTAAAATGAATTGGTTTTGTATATATTTACAGCACATGCACCGTTGTAATAAGGATTGGGGATAAGAATAACCATGCGCCTACATTCATCAGCCCAAGTGGTATAGATACAGGCAAAGTGCAGGAGAACTGTGAAAATAACACTATTGTATATGTATTGCAGGTAAAGTTGACTTGAATTTTGAATAAAGACATCAAAATTGTCACCATACCCATTGGTATATTAGGGAAATATCACATTTCTAACAGATGATCATTACGTTAAATTGTTATCATGTCACTTTGATGGATGTAAATAATTATACATTATCATTTGCCCGTCTCATTTTGACGTGTCTCGCTTACTTTGTACAAGGTGATGATAATAGAACTGGTTGAATAATGATAGATTTGATATAGGTACAAAATGTATGTACAACATGTTAAGCGTATTCGTAGATTTGCTTTTGTAATTCAATGATTTTAAAATGCAAAGAAAGAATACAGATTTTAGACTTGATGGTTGCATACTCATCGCTTATACCGGACCATTGTTTGTTATTGCAGGCCTTCGATACAGACACAAATGATTCCCTAACTTATGGTCTGCTGAACAACTCAGATTTCTTTCATGTCAACGCAGAAAGGTATACATTGATATTTATTATATGTAAAATAGTTTTATATAACGATTGCTTGAATTTTGAAGCAGACTATGTGTACAACCTTAGTTTTATCGATTCTTTACACATGCAGATTATGACTCGCAACATGGATATAAAATGAAAGAAAACTTTATCAAGTTATTATATTCGTTATAACTATGTAAATACAAATGTATCGAGTATTCTGTGTTTTTAGTTTATGTGAAACAACAGATGGTGCCGTGATTTAATGGTTTAATCCATGTAGTCTCTCACAAATACTGTAAATTATAGACACTCTGGAGCCTGGGTAGATTACAAGTGAAACTTTTGAGTGACAGTAAAATGGCAATAAATACGTATACAAAAGAATAAATCAATTATGAGACGTACTTAAAGTTCTATCCCTTCGTCTTCCATTTAAACTCGATCACAATTTTTACAATACTTAATTCATCGTAATCGGCTGCTCTGATAAACTCTTCATCACTGATGCTTATATCTATCAAAAGTTCAATGTCTGTATTAACGTAGTGGTCAAAATAACCAATATCAATTCCCTCCGGAAATCATATGCAGTTAGCTAACGTTTTTACAATTTGTAGAGAAGACAGTATTCAGTGAATGTCGATAATCAATGTTCGTCGTCAGAAAAAGGGGGGGGGGGGGTGTTGTCACAAAAGTGTCGTTGTTTAGCATTCCGTTGCCTTGACAGAGAAAAGGTACACCATTTGTTTTTACTTTAGTGGAATATTGACAGTCGTAGGATCATTGGACAGAGAAGCAAAACCAGAGTTCTTTGTAGGGGTGTATGTACAGGACAAGAAAGATCACGTAAGAATATTTATTTCTTATCCTCTATAATGAAAACACAAAGTCAAAAACTAGCTAAAATTTCCAACTCTCGGATTAATATAGTAGTTGTGTCATATTATTGTTATTTT
>JACSZP010002614.1:0-34580 GCA_016161895.1 Pinna nobilis | reverse complement strand
CTTATTCGTTTCTCTCAAACGAACATAAATACTTTATAAAATAAAACAGACACAGTAATAGGAGTGGATGCGCTTTGAATTTGCATATTTATTTTGAAATGCACATGAACTCTATTCCGCAGTTTCACCATTAGTTTCCCCATCTACAAAATACAAGTTTTCACATGTTAATGATCATGACAAATGTAAAAGGGTGGGACAATTTAATACTTATGGGTGGGTTAGTTGGTATCTTATTGTATTCGCTGTTATGCACTTGGAACAGAGCCTTCGAATGACTGATATCTAACATAGACCGATTATCCGTGCATTAAGTTCGAATACCTGTATAACAGGGTATTACTATAGGTATACATAGACTGACCAATGACAAACTTGTCAATAATAAACACGTGTTTATGTACCATTGATAAATACACACACATGTGCGATTTATTTTTCATATGCGCAGCAATTAAACCTGTAGATCCGATAGTTCTTAAACGTACCCGTCGCATCTTTTTTTTTACTGTCTCGTTCAAAAGACAATGACAGCAACCCGCAGGGTAGCTTGAATTCAAAGCAGCGATCTCACGATCAGAAGGCGAACACGCCAACCACTGGGGCCACGGAGGTCCCAAAGAAGTTGTCGAAGTGTTAATAGAAGAAATAGTAGTAGTGGTAGCAGTAGAGGTATAATCAGTAATTGTAGTAGCTGATGACGTGTAAGTCGTATTAGTTGTATTATTTGAAGTGGATGGTATAGTTGTTGTGGAAGCAGTTAAAGGAATCGAAGAATTAGTAGTAATACATGATATTAAAGTGATATTCATAATTTGCTTTCAAGTTTATTCTGTTTTGTAATACTGTATGCAGATAGATTGCAAAAGACTAATTCTTCCACACAACGCAGTATAATCTTCTCAATACCAGACTTCCGAATTAAAAGAAGATTCATTGATAATTTAAATTCAGGAAAAGGGCACAAAGAGAGCGTTTCTACGTACTGTAATTTGATGATTAATTTCCTTCAGTGAGTTCAAATTAGCTAATCCATTCCCCGAGCTTCTGACTTCAGCGCGATAGCATCCCATTATTGGATAAATTAAAGATACTGAATTAAGATGTAGAGGCACTCCAGTGTTGAACTCATCCAGCCAATTTGGTGCTGACTGTTTGGCAGAGAAATACATAAGTCACTTCCTATTTTTTCCTTGAAAATCCCCAGGTGCGATTTTATTTTGAGACGAATGAATATCTTTCCTTGTGGGCTAATTGTTTCTTCGACTTTTTGTGTTTCTACCAACCTCCTCATAACTCCTAATCTAGGCAATGTTCTTATACCATTCTACTGTCAACAAGTAATGCATAGAAACTTCAAGGCAACGGCATATTTTTTTTCCACGAAATACGAACCGATAAAGAAATGGAAGCATTTTTATGTAATTTGTTTTCGAGCATGACGTAAGTTAGATTTTTATTCTTTATATTATCAAACAAGTACAATAAGGTGCTGCAGTTTAGTTAATACATGTATATCACTACTGTGATATTAGCCCAATAAATATCACTTTAACGTCACATTGGACCCATTCTCCCCAATAGGTGGTCATTTATTCCAAGACCAAACACCAATACATCTCATCTAGTCATTTAGTCAAGACATTGATATGCAAAATTATATTTTTGAATTACAATTCACAACTCAATCTTAAACAAGGAGTTTGAAGGACTGTTTTCAATATTTCCAGTGTTGATCATAAATTGTGTTTTTGTAAAGATATAAAATAGTGAATTATGAACTGAGAACAAGATTAACACTATTTAACAATTATTATAATCAAACAATTCAGACTCTCATTTGATATCACTTTTCGTTTTACAAAATCGATTTGAAAAAATAAAAAAAACTATATTAATTTATAGTATTCTAGTTGTCAACAAACATGTTTGCTGTATAACTTGAAGCAATGAAGAAAGGGTTTTGCTTATGAATATCAACCGCATGAATAACCATGAGTTCAGATTAATTAAGTAAAAAAATATAGAGGTCGTCATTTTTATTAGCGGTGCCTTTGATCAAAAGGTCGTGTACTCAAGTCTACTCGGTGACGACCGGTGGTTTCTATTCCTCTTGCAGGAGATATTACAACCTGAAGTATAGAAGGTGTCGGCAATTTAAAGAACCCTTATTGATTCGTAACTTTAACTGGGGATCTATTCTGTTACTTCTTTTAGATAAGTAAAAGTTTTTTGAGAGGACATGAAACGACAATAAAAAACAAGAAAAACAACGAACCTTTAGTGTATGAAAAGTTGCGAATGGAAATAAGTTAAGATTGAAAGACAGACATGTACAATGTGTTTTAAAAAGTAAAGTTAAAGTTCTGATTAGAATTTATGTTGCATTCTTTACAGGTGATTTATATCGACAACACCGCTGGCGAAGGACTGTTGTTGACAACAAAACGTCACTAAAGATACCCATTGGTATGTTTTGATTCATCTACATTTTTAGTTATAACACAAGTGAAATAATAAAATTGATTCCTAATATCAACCTGTATTATTTGGCTAGAGTATTTGCCTTGTTCGAATCCATGTAGCAAAAAGGCTAATGCGTTAAGATAGGTAGCAACTATTCAGTTTGAACATTTGAACCGAAAGTTTTGATGCCAAAACGTTGCTCGTCGGCAAGATTAAGACCCGTCACTGTCCAATGCCTTGAATGTCGAGTATAGACCACACATCCAAGCCCTTTATATTCTAGTGCCGCCTCCGAAAAAATCAAGATTTCAATATCAACAAATATATTTTTATACAGACCGTTATCAAAGTAAAAGGTATCATTTGTGCAAGTCATGCGACTAATCCCGATACCAAACATGAATCATTTTGTTGTTTATTTTATTTGTTCTGAAAATAATGGTAATTTATTTTGTAGGTGCTATTTATGGCTCTCAAGATCAACAGATACGATCAGCAATAAAACTGGAATATGGTCAATTCAACTCAAAACCAGAGCATATGTTCAAACTCAAACTGCAAGAGAACTTCACAGATGTTTCTGATGGCTTTAAGCTCGTTAATGCCAGTAAGTTTTCCTATGGCTAAATCCGATTTGATTCAAATTTTAGATGCAAATATTGTGTTATATCGCTCAAAATGACGAAACTAAACCAATTTGTTATGGAAACAAAAATAATAACAGGAATTTAGTTGTGAAATATTTTCAGTAATTTTTATGTGAATCATGAAAACAAAATAAATATTCTGGAAAACTACGCATCCTCTTTAGTTTAATGCATATATAAATTTATTACGTGGCACATGAAGATAAATGATATAAAGTATGATAGAACACATGCCAGATTTTCACAAGAAAAATCACGACAGCGTATGAAATAAATCGCTATTCAACCTACGTGATTGAATTATATTGCATCTAGAGTTTTCGTGCAGGGTATTGAAGAATAAATAGCGTAGACGTTTAATGGATGTGATTTTCCTTGCTTATCGCAAAATTCAGCTTTATTGAATAAAACACCATGCTTTAACATTGAGCTGGTACTACGAGATACCGTTATAAGCTTTGGGAGTCTGTTTTATAGACATTATAAACTTTGGTATACAGAATAAATTTTCATTTCTAGAACAAAAATGTCGTAATTAGTATTATTTGAAACTACTAATCGTGGCATTCGTTCCATCAACTACAAGATTCTTTTGTATGTCTTTGACAACTCGCATCGTTTCAGCCATTGTTACCGACATCGATGCCAATCCACAAACAGTTAAAGCTTCTCTGCTCTTAGCACTTAATCAATTGTACGCCGTAGTGTCTTCTAAAGAGTGGGAATAAGTCAGGGTATTCTGCTTTAGTATGTCACAGTTTACAGACATGGGGAGTTTGAAGACAATAAACTAACGGTGGCAACGATAACATGTAACAATACATGCAAAAGCAAATACAAGTGATTGCAGAAACCATTAGGACAACAAGTACCGCTACCCGTGTATATTAAGACGATAAATAAATAGTCAAACGATACATAAATAGTCAAATTAATAATAAAAACATCGGCTACTACGACTACCACTACCACCACCACCACCACGACTACTACTAACATTAAAGCTAAAACTAAAACAACCACTACTACTACTACTACTACTACTACTAACACTACTACTACTACTACTACTAACACTACTTCTACTACTACTACTACTAATTCTAGTTCCATGGCAGTATGTTGGCCTTTAGGTCGTCTGTAATTGTTTGTTCGAGATCAAAAGTGGCTTGCTTTCCCCGTTCTTCGGGTGAGACAATAAAGGCCGAGGCCACCTACCATTATATGTAGTGTAATATTAACAACTATCACTGTTCAATGTCCCAATGTTTTAGCAAAGACAAAAGCATAAAGCTCTTAACCGGCTTTCGGGTTAACCTTAACTTGGTTTACGTCTCTATATGACAGGTTCATGGGATGTTATGTAATAATACATCAGGCAACAACAACACTACTACCATTCCTAAAAGCGACAACAATGAAAGAATGATAATGATAATAATATCAATAGAAGTAGAGTGTAAACTATCTTAGTGACCCAATGAATTAAAGGAAAACCTGTCTTATGTGACCTAAAATGTATGGTTCCCAATGTATTATAAAAATCGCCTGAATTAATATATCACCAATCATGTGTGATCCTTCTTGCTCCTTCTCTTGATCGACTTTCTGATACAAGTTAGACGGTACCAATAAACACGTGGATATTTCTGTCATATTCTGGAAACAAAAGAATTGTTCTATTTCATATTATTGTTCTTGTACCTTTTACCCGATTTTGTTCATAGGTGAATGCTATTCAGTGTATAAAAACAAATTCAGCTTAAATATAGTTCTTTTGAATCGAATGATTCATTGCATTCTTACAATCTTAAGAAAAACAACCGATCACTGGTATACACATTCATCATGCGTTGTTGTAAAACCTGTCCACTTGGCACTGTATACAAAAATGTTTCTTAAATAAATAGAATTTATCTCATTCAACACTCTTAATACCCTTAACGTCATTTATTGCACTGGAATTTGTCGAAAGATATGAATTATAAGTTAAATTGATATTGATTATATGTAGAGAAGAATTGAAATGGAAACAGAATCTGCAGATGGAATAGTATTGATTCTGTGATCTTCAGATCTAGTATCCTATCTTCATCACTAAGTGAAAACATTTCCATAATTACTTCTTCGTGTCCGCTGTCGGATGTACAGACTCAGTATCCCTGAATGTAAATACGCTGATATGCGCGAATTTCTTTGGAGTTTGACTATCAACGCCCGCCGTTGTCCATTTGATGGTGTAGATTAAATGTTGTTTACGAGCGTTATTTGTAGTATTAAACTAAGTTAAGCGCTGATGTGTTTGACACTACTGTATTTGAACGATTTATGGTCACACCGAAAATATGTAACATGCGTATATCAAGGACATTTTTCCAAACCGGGGAGGGGGGGGGGGAGGGTCGAACTGTTCACAGAAAACAAAATCAAACCTTTTTAATGAGCATCTCAGCATCATTGACCAATTATCATGTACATAATTATATGGCATATACTTTGCAAAATCCAGGAAAGGGGGTCCATACTTCCTGACACCCCGTCAAGATCTGAATCTGTTTAATGCATTTGGTCTCGGTACATTTGAGATGCTCAAATCATGTCACCGGGACAAAAGCAATTCTAAGAATACATACATGCCTACCATTGCACAGACTTTGAATGTTTCATTGACACAATTGATCTTCCGTATAAATCAGATAAAGGTTATTCTTGATGGCTTGAACGTCAAATTCTCGAAGTTAATTTTCTCTCGCAGTATTTGATAGCCCCGTATTTTATTATCTTAATAAAGTAATAAATTATCTATCGAAACTTGAACCTCCGAGTTCATGAAGTCCTGCTATGTAAATGAAGTGTTAGTATTAGTAATTTGTTCCACCGAATGCTTTACCTTAGATATTACAGAGATATCGAGCATGTCTTGACAAACAATTACTTAATCATCTTATAAGTGACTAGTTCCTATTCAACACTTATCAGTTAAGAAGGTTTATAGAGTGAATTTAGAAAAACAAAATAACCCAAGTGGGTCAAAGAATCGGTTACCGGGTCTCGTGAACCTTACAAATATCGAAGTTAAAGTTCGATAAAAATTGTAACCTTTAACGACGTCTCTATTTTTGTAAATATGTTCTCTGTATCCGGTAATACATATTTAAGCGACAGCTCCCCTCTCTCTGTAAGTATTCGTCTAGCAGTTTGCATGCATACATTGCCCCAATGTTGACAGACCAACGGACAGTTGGTATAGGATCGGCGTTGGCTCTGAAACGGTGAACCAACGTTGGACAAATGTTACAAGCTTGAAACTGTTAAATAAACTTCACTGGTGGTTTTTATTCAAATTTATGTTTTACCGAATCGTTCTGTTTTAAAACGTTGGCCCAACGTTTGCCAAATTGTATGTTCAATTTTTTTAGAAGATTTGCCAATCTATACAGGACCTTTTGATGGTCAACTCTAAATTCTTGAAATGCCCCTTCCTTTAAAAATTTAATGTGTCTGTATGACTAAAGTATTCAGCATACAGAAAATCAATACAACAAATCAACAAACAATACAACGTTTTATATTTACTTTTGAGAATAGATTAAGTAAGCTGAAAAACCATTTCAAGTCAAGAGACTACAGCTAGTCAAGCATTGCAATGTCATAAAATGGTATACAAGATACTGGACGGTGAGTCGATGTAATGTGAAAACATGATACACTAATATATTTTGTTCCTATTTCAGTGTGTTCTCAGATGTCACAAGGTGTGTTTTTATTCCTCGGGGTCAAAAACTTACGATCCATGGATATTTTGGATGCATACAGTAGGAAGTTCCATATTCCATATGTTTCACCCTCGCTTGCTCCGGTTGCTGATGCGAACTCATTCCAGATTCATATGAAACCCATGAATACATTCGCTATAGTTGACATGATAAAATTCTACAGATGGGATGTTCTGTATTACCTGTACGATTCATACGAAGGTAGGTACAGCAACAATTATATGAATTTTATTTTTATTTTCTGTTATATGACATGATTTCAAGATGCTTTCGTAACAGCAGAGTCACGTGAATCATCGTGTTTCAGCGTTGGAGCGTTCGTGTTTAGATCATAACGCCGTTTGTTTGAAAAAGAGGGGAGAAGATAACAAGGGGTCATTCAAAATAAAAACATCAACAAAACACAACACCATGGCTATAACAAATCAGACAACAATTCAAAATTTAAATACGCAATTTTTGTTATACCTATCAATATTCCGAATGTCGATATAGTTGATTTCACAGAATGTGATATGATTTGCCGGATAACCAAACTATCGTTTTCTAAATCAATATCAGCCCTCTCTGAAACTGTCTATGTACTTGTATCTCAGTTTAACGTCCCACAAATGAATTGAAATGACGTCACCAAATAACGTCTAACGTCAGGCCCGCCGCTGAGTGAAGCAAAAACCCCGTTTACTTGTTATAAGAAGGTAATTTCTGAGCAAACTTTGAAGAGGATAGCCGCTTTACAATTGATAGAGATACTCTGCATTGAAAAAAGATAAAGTTGGAAAATCCCTCCAAATTTTTTAATGTTGAAGAGGAGTTAATAACTAGATATCTAATATTTTTCAAAGCTACAAAAGCTTAAGAATCGCATACGTCTATTTACAAAGAGAAATATCCGCGTGCATACAAATATTCTATATATAAAGCATAGCCGACACATAGACCACAATCTCAAATCCCAAATCCTCAGCATCTTTATGAAGATTTTATATAATATGTTTTTGGTCATTCAAAAATATTTATAGCGTGAAGTAAAACTCCGATATCAAGTTTGAAATGGACAAGGAAATAAAGTAACCAAAAACTGCTAGGAATGATATATGTGGAAACTAGACAGTAATACTTTGGTGTCAGTTTCTTCCGTAAAGAATATAGAACTCAGGGGTCATCGAACTTGATGAGTGTTGAATGCTTTAAAAAGCAAGTAATGTACAATTTTTGTAGTAATTCCAAAATAGAACATACAGCCAAATACGCAGACGAACTATGGACGACATGCTTAATTTGCTTTATGTTATATTTTCTTTATGGGTAGAAAACGTGGTAATTTTCTTACAATCGAATTTTCGGAGTCATTATAACCGATGTCTTTTAGCACGTCAACAGATGGAAATATATCTAGTTTTCAGTAATCTGACAATGCGTCTTCCATGATTTTAAATCGGTCTAGCGAGAAAAAAGAGTATTCAACAATTGAGAAGTATAATGAAAAATGAAAGAAAAACTTATATATTGTGTAACATACATCAATCAAACGTGTCAGACAATCTATCATATATGGTTCATGTATCTAATTCAAATTTGAATAAGTCCAATGATTTCTTAAAGATTTGTTTGGGTCATAACGGAATGACACCAAAAAATTTAGATCCGCATTATGATTTGCCTATCCACTACAAATTTAATGTAGAGGTTGTGGGATGCTGACTCAAAAGTACGTTAAAGATATTCTTGATATTCAAAAGCGAGGTAAAGGTGTTCCCGTCGATCCACAATATGGTCTACGGTGTGTGCTCAATACAAAGTGAGCCAAACGTGTTCTACTTTATTTCCAATTTAGCTAAGAATACGCTTTGTATTCTATTTTAAGCCAAAGCTGTGCATTTTCCCCCAAAATTGTATGGATCTCCAACAAAACCTTTTAAATATAGTAACGTTAACAACTATTGACAACTTTAAATAACATGTTAGAATTTTTTCACTTTGAGCGGTGCCCTGTTTGACTTCTGTAATAGCCGAATCATGTTTGGTTCCTCGTCTTCCCTCGTAGACTAAACATACCCAGATTGTTAATTGTAACCTTTATCTAAGTTCGTTGCGATATTTTGAATCATTGGACTGAGTGCTTCTTGGATGATTATATGGTATAAACAGAATCGGGGTTTTGCCGGGGTTTGATTTCGATATCATTGTTGTTGACGGTGATGTACATTTAGACTACAGCGAATATTTGAAATTGAGTTTATCGAAAGAGAAAAGAATATCAACGAACCCTAATATGGTGCGCTATAACACACGTCGATGGTCTCGGAGTCCTTTATATCACATTCTTTATGACGGTTCTTTGTCTCACCTAGATCTCACTCACACTGTTCATTATAAACATATTTCAAAATGTATAACAATGGTTTATGCATCTATTAAATTTTATTCTTGTGAAAAAATATGTTAATCTGGCTCACGATGAATCAAACCACCATGTTACATTTTGCAATTAATTCCTGGATAAAATTCTATATTCGAGCTTGAAATTTACATAAATATATGAGTGCAGGTTCAGGTACTTCAAAATTACTCACATGACGAATACAAAATGTTGATAAATATAAAATCCGAGCCAATATCCCCGTATAAAAAGATGCAAAGTTTGTTTAAACTGGTATTTTAACAGTTTTTAGGCTATCAGGGAAGATTATGTGTCAGAAATCATTAGTAGATAATAGGGAGGGACAACTACATCGGAGTTTACAAAATTTAGTGGTAAATGTTGCATTCAATATTTTTCATAACACTATGGTATAGATAAATTGCTTTTCTACAGTCTTGTTTAGAAATAAAAAATTTAGTCACTACAAAAATCAGCTTAGAGTAATGGCTAATTCCGTTCGATTGTAGTTCTATACTTTCTATTGTTGGATTTTTTGTTGTTTATATTTTATTTTTAAATGCTGAAAGTTTAAGCTAATGGTATAAAAAGTGTTCCTCATAAATATCAGAAGGACAAACTATTCCTTTTTATGTGTATGTTCATTGTTCAGTAACAGATGCAGCTATATTACAGGCTGTGCTGTAACGTTCTTATTTCCTAGTTTCTGTTGAATCCCTTTTATGGATAACCGTTTCTGTTATTGTGGTTTTATTACAGTAATGAATATAACAAAAGGAGGTTATATGAACTTCTAAACCAAGCTGTGAATTGTCATAAAAACGGGAACAAATAGTAATTACACTTGCCCTACTGTATTGCCAATATTGCCAAATTGCTCTCTTGTTTTATGGCTTGGTATCTTGCCGAAAACAATGTACTAATAACACATAAAGTTGTATTACAGTTAGTCATGGTGTATGTATGTGTGGAAGGAAACGCAGATGTGCATATTCGAAAGCACTGATGTAATATAGAATAAGACAATTGACATTGGGATTATCATGATTTGTAAGATTACAATTCTTCTGTTTAGCCCTCTTTCAAATAGATATAAATGTAGAGTAAAACCCGGTGATTCTTACACTCATCGGGAGTAAGTATAAAGACCGGATTTCTTATTGGGTATCGATTTTGGCAATGACTATGAATAGCATATCACCTTGGTCTGACTGAAATAAGTCGACAGTAGCGTAGATACTTAAAAAAGAAAATAAAAAAGGTAAATCAAGAGATAATTATCAAAACGCGTTATATTAAAAACAAAATTGCAACAATCTAGAATTATAGTATTTTGATTGAAATTAGGCATCATTTGACTCTTTTGTAAATGATATGGATAACCCAGCTATTTCTTGACATAAAACAATGACTTGAGTAAATAGTTGAGTACGAAATATGTTTTGAATGATAAAGTTCCACTTATTCCTGCTCCAAGTTCAATAGGCGGGACATTTATAAAGGGACAAACAAATACAAAGACGTTTTTCCTCTTTATGTTAGCTCAGTTGGTTAAAAACAGAATGTACATGCTATATAGAGTTTGTTATCTAAAGTGTAAAACTAGGAAAAGACAATCTTGGCAGTTATTCATAATGACTAAATACTGGCAATTGAATAAAGGATAAGATAAAATGATATAAATACGTAATAGTAGATACCAAATTCAATAATTTTAATATTCGAAGGTAAAAAGTACAGTCTAGTCTGTATTAAGAGACTGTCCAAGGGAAATAACAAAATGGGTCACATATGACAGGTAGTCACTTAATTTGGTTGTTTTATATGGGACGGTCCCTGTAGGTCACATAAGACAGGTAAACCTTTAATTCAGTGGATCATTAAGGAAGGTTAGACTGTACGTGACTAAGTAAATGAAAGATTCGTTGTTGGTTTTTTTCAAACGCAACTATCAATACTAAGAATATAAGAGTTATATTTTTTTAATTATATCTTCAAGCGAATAATTTTCTATGAAAATCTCTTAGAGAGTGGCTATCACTATTTCGAATAATTTAAATATATGGATTGTTTGTCTTGTTTGGAATTAATTTCAGACGTAATGACGATTACAATATATCTTTTGGAACTTTAATTTAACAAACCCTGACAATATCGTTTGTTTTTGTTATTGTACCCTATTTAACGTTCGTATCAATGGCAAATAAACGATTCAACTGCACATCAAATTGGAAAGCTGCTTAAGTTGTCAAGTAGCTATCAGTGTAAATGTGCATGCCGCTGCTGAAGCCTTGGCATCAATGCGTAATTTCACGATATGAGATTAGCGTTTGTGACAGGCTTAATACATAAAGAAACCAGTCAACAATCCATTCTAATGGCATCAGGTTGTGGAAACTAAGTTTCTCCGAATACATTATTAACTTACTATTAAATAATGCATCGCGTTATTTACTGTCTTCCCAGAATTTATCTAACACTTAGGATAATGCTTCAAAGCCGTGCTGTCGAAAGGTCTTAGATTGCATTATTTCTTGTCAAGGGAGTTTAACACTCGGCATAACGCTTCAGAAATCGTGCAATCGAATGACCTCAGAACGCATTATTCCTTGTCGAGGGAACCCTAAAAATTCTACTCACTGCTATTAACAAACAGGTCTTTTAGAAAATACTCTAACTCAACATGACACTTTTTAGAAGCACTTCTAGTTAAGTAGCATAAACAATTCAAAATGATATTGCATTTCGAAAGTTATTATCTAAATAGAAATATCGATAAAACATTAATGGTCAGATGGTGAAGGCAGACACACACAAATTGCCCCAAAATAAAATCGATTCGGCAAGTGCTTGACTGTGAATCAGGCACTCTTTTCATCTTTTGTCATTTCAGTAATTAATGATATTCTGTATTCCTCCTATGGGGAATTAGTGGTAATGTAACTGCGTTTCTGTATGGAGATATCAATTTCCCTTCTATTATGAGATGAAATGTAAGTTGAAATAGATTTTACTGACACATCGTCTATATAATTATCTGATTGAACACTTACTTTAGAATAAATAACAGTCAAAGTGAAACTGGCAGTTCACTGTATAAACGCTCTTACGTGCGTATTTACCTCCAGAAAGTATTCAGGTTTTGTCTTGATTACGATCGGACTATTGTCCTAGCACTGCCCATGGGTGATATGATATCTGTTTTTCTTTGGTATGAGCACGTTACCCTCGTTACCTACTTGGTTTTGAACTTATGGAAAAATAAATAGAATATATCACCACTTTGTACAGAGACAGAGAAAACTCACCGGAATAACAAAAATTTACATTCTACGACGAGGCTTTCCCCTGTCTCCGTTCCAAATGGTGGTTGATTAGTATTCCCTCATCCTCAATTAATGTACAACTGTATTATACAAGTCATACATATGTGTGCAACATTGCATTCAAGCGGACAAATAATGTCAAAATAGGTCAAGTCTCATACATGACACGGGAGTGCGAGATAGAAATATCTCAAAATGGGTAAATAGGTGGATTATTTTTCGGGGTGAGAAAATATTTTCTGAGAATAAAGTTATTCATCATTAGTTAGTTTATATGGAACTGGGAAGTTTTTCTCTTGTTACCGAATATTTTGGTCGAAATATTTGGAAAATTATATCCTGTATACTTTGTATATACTAATGGTGTATCTTATAATCTTAATGAGAAAGGTATGGTAACGGATAATGATCTAAATCTAAAACAAATATATGACATAGTGATTTACAAGTATCGAGTGACTGACATTTAAACGTATTGAATCTTTCGATAATGCATTAAGATGTACTTATCACATTTTCCGTTGATGTATTGCGGCTTTCTTATAAACAACCTTAAAACATATCATTTCTCATGTGACTTCGACTTCATCTCAATGACAGGTTAAAAGACAGTAGACAGAAACCACCAGCATTTACGTCCATCTAGAACTCTGTTGCCGACGCTGATCCTACATTGCTCGTGTTTTACGTGCTTTACAGCGAATGTGTGGGAGATATAATTTGTCTGATTTTTAAGAGATATACACGCTACAGGCCAATAAATATTCATAAAGGATAATTTGTCTTGATTCAAGCAATATCTCTCTTTAAATTGAATAAAGTGTTTGTTTCTGTAACAACGCTGTACATACTTGGTCAATGAGGGGCCATATACAATGCACATCGGTATTAATATTACCTTATATTGTTATTGATTAACGAAAAAGGTATGACCTCGTAGGCTATATATAACTTATTAAGTACTGTAAACTGTTGATAGGACGCCAATATTCGGAATATTGATAGCTAAAACAGAAATATATTTTACCATTTTTGTTCATACGTCAACGCTTGGTTTCCTGGTATATTTTAAAAGATGTAAGACTAAAAACATAATTTCTCTCTTCAGAGTCTATAAAGTGAAAACTAATAGTATTGCATTACCTAGCCCCGCCTTTCAATTTCGATCAAATTTATCATAAAGTCAAGACAAAAGTAATGAATATTATATCAGTTTAAATATCCTTCAAGTTAAGCAGAAACGGAATATGAAGAATAGTTTGTCAAACTTAATTTTGTATTAATCATTCGCCTTAGACAAAAGTACACTTAGATGCGTCGCTCATTTCAATTCTAAATGGTCAGATTTATAGGCCAGGAGGGAAGGAATTCAATTTGCAATACATTATTTGTGGTTCTATGTATTATTGTGCCCTCAAATTTATACTTTTGAAAAGAAATCGATATTGCTACGCATATTAACAGATATGCATTTATATATATCTATCTATCTATCTATCTATCTATCTATCTATCTATTTATCTATCTATCTGTCTATCTATCTATCTATCTATCTATCTATCTATCTATCTATCTATCTATCTATCTATCTATCTGTCTATCTATCTATCTATCTATCTATCTATCTATCTATCTATCTGTCTGTCTGTCTATCTGTCTTTCTATCTATCTATCTATCTATCTATCTATGTGATATCGATTATCGTCTTTTTCCAAACAATGATTTGAGAAAACACTTATCATTTGTAGCGCTAAATAATCTTGCTTTGGTTTTATAGGACTACAGCGCTTCTACACGATATACAGCATACTTCATGGAGATGAAACATTAGTTATAAACTTGACAGCTTTACGACTCAGTGACGTCACTAACGCACACGAAGATCTACGCCGTATAGACAGAAACCACGAAAATATTGGATATCACAAAAATATTATACTAGACTTATCAACACATGGTGCTTATGTAAAAATTATGGAGCAAGTAAGTAAACTTAGCATAAAATCTTGACTTAAACTCTTTTATGGGGCATATAGATAATGTGGGTCTGTATTAAATTGCTTGTTCTCAGACCAGATACTCCTTATTTTGCATTCCTTGTGGGAATTGTGAGATTAATCACTGTTCGACACCTTAACCATAACCGTCTTCAAAATGTGTGTTTTTGGTGTGTGCATATAATAATGTTTCATTTTGAGTGAAATATTCCTAAGCGGGGCGTCAACCGACTTCCTCATTTCCAGTGTCTTATTCTATAGATTAATAATCATATTTTGAGTCTTCTATTTACAAAATAAATCAATGTATTAATATGCTTAGTTCACATGCAATGATATTTATTTCTAAAGGAACACTGGTCAACAGGAGATGCTTACTCCTCCTAGGCACCTGATATCAATTCTGGCGTGTCCAGGGGTCCGTGTTTGTCCAACTCCTTATTTTGAAAATATTGTAGGAATTATGAGATCGATCCCTGTTCGTTTCCCTTTATCTTTTATACTCCTGGCATGTTGCAACTATTTACATTTTGACGTAGCATATCTATCATTGTATTTTCTCTTATCTGTGTTAACAATTATGATAATGTATCCGCGAGAACTTAGCTACCTCACATACCTTTCTTTCTCATAGACATTATCTTAACACGCCTTCTTCTGTTGATCGTCAGATTTTCATAGATGTCACTATTTAATATTCTAATGACTTTTTTTTTTCTTGACCCGATATTGAATGAAGAAGTGTAGTGTTGAGTACCGCATATAAGAAAATACAGTTTCCCGATAATGAATGGTCAGAATGTTTATCATAAGCAAAACCATCAAAATGGTCAGTATTATATAGAAAACTCAAAGTTTATCACACATTTTTATTCTGTGCACATCATCCATTTCAATTTTAGGTATACATTTTGATCATTTTTCGGTGATGTTCCGTCACGACCTCTTGATATAGATAGCCAAACCAGTGTTGTTGTTGTTTATGGAACATATTGACAATCACACTTCGTTAATAAACTCGATATACATCGGTAGCTTTTGTAGATCTTATGTACTGCTTACAATGTGATGGCTTCATGTCGAACATTCCGTATTTTGAAACTATATATGTGGTGAGAAAAGGAATTATGATTTCCCCTCGGTCCTCTGATCTTCTAGTGAATTTTCTTAGATTGCTTAGACTACTTTTTCTTCATTTGTTGAATAAATTACAGTAGGGCTTTCACTCGGTCCGTTCACGAAGAAATCAAACGGTCCGTTGAAGAGTGGTATTCCTAATTTGTTGAAAAAATCATATCTTCATGGGTATCTGAAGATAGCAGAGTTAAACAACGTGTAAATGATAACACGAATAAATTAAGTCATATTGCTTTTTCAGATTGCTGAAGTAGGTATGAACAAAGAGGGATATTTTTACATTCTAACTGGTTTGGTGAGTAGCTAAATTCAAAATACAATGTAAAATACAATAGCTGTCACAGTTCATAGCTTATTTGAAGTCCTAGTTTAACATATAGGGTGGCTGCCATTCTACATCTCAAAATATAGATTTCAGATAATGTCTAAAAAGAGGGGCCTTAAATATATACTGGATAAATTATTTCTTACATGCTTACATCTTGACACAATACATCATTTATACCGGTGTGAAAGTAGTCGGTCCTTATTTATCCGGATGCCTAAAATCCGGATGCATCAAATTTCGGACAAAATTACCTTGGAACAGAACATTTAATTAGTACTGGTCATAATAGTGGTGCTGTTTCAATAACCCAGGTGCTTCATTTATCCAGAATTTGCTCCCGCATGAAGGTGTCCGGATTAAAGAGGCGTCAATGTCTTATATTTCAGGATTTTTCAAAACTGGATTTCACAAGATTCCTTCAGGGAGGTGTTAATTTAACCGGATTTGATATAATTAACCCGAAAAGGCCGAAGGTCCGCACATTTTTAAAGAAATGGAGGACAGCAAATCCTCATATATACCCTGCAGCTGGTGAACCGCTCATGGTAAGGTATATGTGTTATAACACTAAGTAATGGCTAAGTGAAATGTGTATAAACAATTTTAACCTGCTTTTCTATTTGAGTTATGAATTGCGATAGTAATTTTAATTCTCATCAAACGTAGCTTCGACCATCTTTACAGGTGCAGAACAAGGGTTTCAAAAAGTAGAACAATCATTCAAAATACCGGAATCATCATGACTTACGTAAAGGATGGTTGAGAGTTACATTAGCGTTTACAGCTGTCCCTAGCATTATTTTAGCTTTATTGTTGTAACTGATGGCAATACGCACATTTTAACACACACGCACAAATTGACACAAAGAATGTTCAGTGTTATTTATTCGCACGACACATTATTCTTCTCATTTGAAAGACAGAAATAAACCTGTAATTTTCTCGTATAGACTCGGTGACCAGCAATTTACAGGTTATTCTAAGCGTTTTTATCGATTCCATTTATAGTTATAGATGTGTAATTAGTCAACTGTTACATGCAGTTTCCTTCAATGTTTATTTTATTACATTCAATAACATAAGTAATGTCGTCAATTTGTATATGTTTTTTATTGTCCAGTACATCTCTATTTAATACTTGTTATACATTGATTGTGTTTGCATGCTGTAAAAGGGGAATTACCAAATGCTCACAAAACATTGCAGAATGCTCATTTTTGTTGTAATCAGAAAAAAGAAACGCCTTCGTTCTAAGACTTAATGTCATAACCACTTGTATTTTACTACAACATGGACGTCATGATGTAATTGCTGCATTGTTGTTCATCTATTCAATACTTAACCTATCTAATAAAAATACTCATATCAATTATAGTCGAACTATTCGTTAGCAAATCCTATGCCACAACACAAGTATTATCAAAATTCAGGCTATATTAGATTCATATGATTTCAATATGCCTGAGGTGACAATGGACTGATTGTTTGAAGGTAATGCATCTCCGTTCTATAAAGTTCACAAAAAGAGTACTGATGAATCATGGTTTTATTAGGAATCAATCATTACTCTATCCGATTCTCTAAAGACTAATCTCTTCTACATGATATTTCAAAAGACGTCCTAATTCTAAATCTCCCATTCTTAATGTGTTAATTCATAAAACATTTACCGCATGATCTCTGTTGAGACTTTTTGTTATTTTTCATCACTCACGTGGTTGTTTTTCAGTCAGAGTCCGCTATGGCTGTGGACGGTTTGGAGGCTATAACATCAGCTCTAGAGATAATGGTCAAACAGAATACATCAGTTTTCAAGAAGAATTTCCGTCGATCTGAAATGTTTAATAATTTTGGAAATATCAGCACCCGTGGTATACAATGCAATCTGAGAAGATATGCAGAAAATCGATTTGTCATGCCTTGGGAACACGGAGACAGTATAATAAAGGCTTTAAAATCAGTAAGGAATTGTATGCAAGTTCTTCTTTAATTTTGTCTTCTATATTCCAAATTTCAAGTATGAATATACTGTATGAACACAACATATTGACCCACTCCAATCAAGTGTTGTTCATTGTTACCGTTGTGTTGTGTTACGTTCAAAAGTTTACATGGATGTACCACTGAATGCTGAACCCTCGCCTATGCTCGGCGGTTAGTGTCATTGAGTAGAGAGTGACCTTCGTATTTACTTTCTCATGCAAAAAGTCTGAAAAGCAAGCCTCTTCTAACCATGCCCGATGCCAATATCTTACAATAGGATTACGAGAGGTCTAACGCGTACCCGCTGAAGGTACCTGTTTTGTATTTCATTCGTAATTTGATATATGATATGATGACGAGAGTTTCTTCTAAGCATGTTTAATAAGATATATGCATCTTTTCCACTGAACAATTCTGACGTAAACAACATCTAAGTACCTAAGTACATGATTATATAGTTCGTTGTAAACTGCCATAGTTATTTTCTTACATATTGATATTATGCATCTTATCTACTGAGAGATTTTGATATACGTTTACCTGTTGCATATAGTATTATCATTCCTTTTATTTGTCTTTATATTCCATAAACTTTTGCATAACATCCAACATAGGAATTATTCGCATACACTTAGAAGACATCAAATACCGAGTATTATCTTTTTCTAGGTACTTGAAACATTAGGCGATGAAGAATTCAATTACAGCATTCTTTTTGGTACTATGTCTAGAACCACATGATATAATCCCTTATTTGTAGTGATTAATACAAAAATACAAGCTACTTGAAGAAGGTACCAAAAAATAAGACAAACTTGAACATATACGGTCAGTAATTGCAAATTCCTACCCGAATGGGACTAACTGCCCAGAGGAATACAAGTTATTTCAAATATAATACATAATACGTGTTTACATTGTACAAAATGTATATGAATATGATACAAAACTTGCCTAATCGACAATTTAAAATTTCAGAGTATAGGCAATTAGTGATTGAACAATACATCAAGAAAATAGTTTATTTTTATCCTGATTGCATTATGTAGGATTGTCTTTCCTATTATCCAAACAATTTCTAAATCAGCCAATAAATTTCAGGTTTATTTTGAAGGACTGACGGGACCTGTTGCATTTGATGACTATGGTTACAGGGACGGATTCAAATTACACGTCTCAACAGTGGGGCTAAAAGAGGGACCAAGAAAGGTATGTATTATTTATCTTTATTTATATTTTTCCTTTGTTTATTTACTACTATGCAGTACTCAATACTTTTGTTTTTCAAAGCGACGTTTATCTTTCGTCGAGATAGTACACCCTAGTATAGAACAAACGCATTAACCAAACCTTGACTTTGAACAAAACCCATGATGATAGCGAGAATCAATAGTTCCCACCGTTTGATATCGATAAGCGACTATGTTTTGAAAGGAGATCTGCTATTGACGTGTGTAGTGATAGTATTTCCGAAATGAATTATCAAATATATACATGAATGAACAGAATCATATTTGTTATAAGGGCATCAGGGGCGAGAAAGCTCTGAAATTCATTATTTCAGGAACAAACTTTTAATTTAAGAAACATTGTGAATTATTTAGTGTGACGACAGAACTTTGATAAACAGAAAAGATCAGTCATAGACCAAAAATAACCAAAACAAAACAAAACAAACAAAACAAAAACAACAAAGACAAAAACCTAACATAATTGAATTCTATTTACAGATATGATATCTTCCACAATAAGGTTACCGGTACCCAAAGTCAATGACATTGAAATATAGACATCTTCGAGACACGTTATGCTTAGTTCCAAATATCATTCATTGAAATTCGCAAACATCAGCTGGCAATTTTACACTATGTGTCTATAGACTAAGGATGTAGAGACGAATGGTTTTTGTAATTTACCCTGACTTACGTTGTCGCGATATAAGACTATGTCTGTCATTGTTAATAAATAATGTCTGTTTCCTCTGTGTAATTCAGGTCGGAGAATGGCGACCTGAAGCAGGGTTCATTCCATCAGACAGAGAAAATAATGGCTATTATATCAATGGTTCAAGAAGAGGCGGCAAAGTAAAAATTGTGTCAACAATACTTGTAAGTCAAATGCAATGAAATAAAAAGAAGGGTGTTTTGTATCATATGTGACATTAGTCTTGTATTCTTTTCTGTTGTGAAATATCCCACTCAATAGTTGTTCTTCATATATACAGCACAGAACAATGGTAGTGGGCTCCCAATTAAGTACATGTATATACTGAGCAATAATGATGATTCAGAAGTGAGAATCTTTAACTTGGCACATCCGCATTAAGGATATACCTCGGTTTTAACTGTAGTTATCCAAAGAACACGATAAGTCATGCAACGGATCTCAAAAAGGATCATTTATAGAAAGGTTGTGTGTATTCGGTGATACTCATTATATGACGTGTGTTTTCTGGTGTGTTTGTTAGTCTTCCTTGTGTTTATCTATATGTGCTATTCATTTAAGTTCCCTTCGAACGAGACAGTAATTTCTGAGATCCCGTGCCATACTAGGTATTCACACGTTAAAGAGCCCACGAAAGTTTCAAGTATATAGCCCACAATCATTGCCCTTCGCCAGCATATAACGACGTTTCTATATAAATTGAACGCTAAACAACAAAACGGTACTAAAATAATAAATTTATCCTCAGATTTATCTCTCATTAATTACATTGACATCATGCTCAAACTTACAATTTTTACATTTCAGGTTGCACCCTTCCTACAACTCAAGGATACATCCAAACTTGAAAATAGAGAACTTCAAGGCAATGACAGATACGAAGGTGATGAGTTTCTTTTTACAAAGTCTCACACAATAACAAGAGTCTCTAAAACAAACCGTAGTGAAATATCATTTTTTGTTATTAGATGGTATCAGATACTATGCGGGTATCACTTGAGTTTTTCAGAATTATGTGTACATCATTATTTTGATAGCTGTCAGTTCCTTGTAGTAGAGTGATCAGCTTTAGACAGATAGGTCGGGGGTTCTTGGTGGAGGTGGTACTTTTTCCCGCACCGATAAAACAGTAAAACACTCTCTCGTGTCTGTCACGACACAGTCATGACAGACACATGACTCAGTGTCAGTAACACTGTCTCGTGTTACGGTAGATGCAGGCACGACAATGAATCCTCAATTTTCAATGTCACGAGGTCCAAAAGAAATACGAGAATTAGAAGCCCATCACTACCTTTGGTGGCATCTTCTTTCTAATGAGTGGGACGTGAAAACCATAATAATACACCAATTTATCACAATGATGAAGTCATCTGTGATTAATGTTATGTACATTATTTTTTTTTTGCAGGTTTTACTGTAGATCTGGCTAAGATCCTATCGGAAAGAGTTGGCTACCAATTTATTCTACAGGAAGTAAATGATGGTAATTTCGGAATTAAGACAAAAGGGAAATGGAATGGAATAATAGGAGAGCTTATTAGAAGGGTAAATATAATTCATATTTAGAAAACCCTACCAATCCAATAACAGTGGCTCATCCATGTATTCTAAGTTGAGAACCATTTATTTAGGTCACACAACGTCAGGTAGCCCTTAAATCAGTTTGTTCGCTTTATAGGGATGCTAAAGTGCACCTGGTAGTTATTAAGATGATGATACACTTATAGCTTGAACTACTCCTTTCCTTTATATATACACAGTGAGATAAAGGCATTCTGCAGATCAGTTGTAACATTTCCAGCTTTAATGGAACTCACTAATATTGGATCCTGAAATTTTAAAATCCCTATAAATTTGAAATGATTTTAATTTCCCTGCTAAAGTAAGTCGTTACTTCTTTAAACCTGGTAATTTTGAAAACCTTGTTTAGTTGAAAGAAAAATTGTCCCCCCTCCCTTCTGTCCCATTATGTGTGTGTGACTGCATTAGTGTATCACCATTTCTTACGATTATCGTTTTACTGGATTTCGAAATGTATAAAAATAAATAACTCGTGTTTTATAATTTATTTTTGCTTGCATTTCCGTTTAACTGATTTTTCTAAGAAATCAGATTGATAATACTGAATTAGCTATGTAAACATTTATGTAATGAAAATGCATTGCTTACTTCTTTTTACCCGCTTCAGTGGTATCGCAGGGGTAGAACTCGGATATGCCTGTCCGTCTGTCAATCAGTCAGTCACATAAACGTGAACATGAACCTAGATTATATTTCAGTAAGATAATTAACCACATGCTTAGAATTGTAGCAGAAAATTTTGAATTTACATTAACAAGTACGGTTCATGAAAGTGTAATTCACGTAAAAAATAATAAAAAGATAGACAATTCGATTATGTTCTATGTCTTCTATCCATGTATTGTGGACTACGTTTACTATAAAGATGTAACATTTTCTATGCAATTAAATACATCGCCATTCTAATCCACCTCAAACTCAGATTCACTTTTGCGACAGCTGTGGTATGTGGACAAGGGACGCTGACACCTTCCAGAAAGCAGTTCCTATCCAAGAAGGGATCTGCAATTTTTCCCCATGATGATACCCTCATTATATTAAATTTGGCATACTTTTTAGCACTTTAAGTTTCGAATATTCTTTGGTACATCAATTTTATTTTGCTTCTAAGAAGGACTTTCGAGTAAAAAGGAAGAACCCTCTTGAAAAACAGTATGCATTTTTCCGCCCATATTAAAATAATCAATTGACATGACATTTTAGATATGGCTGATAAATTTTAATTTATTTTTTACTCCGATTTTACTTTTGTAGGATGTAGATCTGGCCATAGCACCACTAACAATTACTTACGAAAGGGAAAAAGTTGTTGACTTTACGAAACCTTTTATGGATGTCGGGATCAGCATAATGATTAAGAAACCGGAAATAGAAAAACCTGGAGTATTTTCATTTATGAAACCGTTTTCATTAGAGATATGGTTGTGTATTCTTCTTGCTTACGCGTCTATTAGTTTTGGATTATTCTTGGTCAGCAGATTTAGTCCGTACGAATGGAAAAAAGTGACAATAGGAAAGTCCGAGGAGTACGAAAACGAGTTTAGTCTGATCAACTCATTTTGGTTCTCTACCGGTGCTCTAATGTTACAGGGAAGTGATTCATGTCCAAGGTAATGTAACAACTTTGTTTGCATTTCGATGAGAGAATACAACCCTGTTGTTATACTACGACACATTTCCAGTCGCTCAATTACACACATTCACTTACACACAACTTCACACACTCACCTTCACAAGTACATAACCAACGCACACCTAAACATATATCAGCAATTAAAGATATGACATATCTGCTACGGACGGGCACATTGACTTCACAAATCACAACATGTGGACAATCCTAAAGTGTCTGAAGATTTATATATATTCCGAAAACTTTACTATTGATCTCAAATAAATTGTAACCTCTGAGAACGGTTAATACTATAAATCAATCAATAAAAATGAAAAGCGGCTACTATAAAAATTGTTCGTAATATGCGCTTGTGGTGTTAAAAAGAGATATAATAGAATGAATGGCATTTCTTTTTTTAACTCCATATATCACAATCATTTATACAAAACAATAAAACTCAAAGTCAGTTGAAAACAACTTAACCTTGCATACACTAAGCTATATAATAATTTTCCAATGTTTTCGTTTAAAATTGGCAAAACTTGAGGTTTCAGAAATGATTTGAAAAAGTGACTTAAGAGTACTTTATTCAAATGTCTCCTTTAAATCAGCTGAAATGTGAAATAATTCATATGGAATATCTAAAAAATGTTGCAATTGAAATGAATAAAAATGGGAGACTGGACAACTCGAAGGTAATTCTAGATGTGAAATTTCAACATTCATTTAATACCTGACTTGCTAAAATAACTGAAACAGTCTTCGCTTTTAGAAACTTTCAAGAAAATGGATTTCACAAAAAGTAAAATTTCAAAATCGATATACTTGAACAATTATGTTTTAAAGGATATAAAACCATTTTAAATGTAGAAAATAGGGCGATATTTTCAAAAATCGAAATTCGGATAAGCACTCTGCAGATGAAGTAGACAAGAATTTATCTTAATAGATATACTAGATTTTACATGTACATGTAACAATCGATAAAACATTACTCATGAGAAAAAAAACAGCAATCCCCCATTTGTAGTAAAAAGAATTTTATTTTATTCATTCTTTAATTTTTTCTAAAACTAAACAATTATTTACATTAGTGAGATTATTGAAAGACTAAAGTACCCAGCGAAGATAATGATTTAAGAACTTGCGCATGAAGCTGACGATTGAGTAATATCTACCATGTGAAATATTGAACCATGTTAAATAACACTTAAAAGTCAAGTTTTACATTACCATGTATCTAAGCATACCAATGCATGTAATTGCAAAATGAATTGTTGACTTATTCCCGTGAGCGTTGTTAGGAGAATTACGACAGGGATATATTCATTACTTGTTGAGTTTGACTGTGGATGCGCGACAGGTATGAGACGTCAATAGGGATACTTGTTCTCCCCATGCAGATGATTCCATTTTTGAATTTGTCATGTTTGTCCTTGATTACCGGATTAATATATAACCTATGTACAAATAATTACTCAGTATCTGTCAATTTCTATATTTGAAGCTTTCAACTTTGGTTTCAGATCGACGTCAGGAAGAATAATTGGCACCGTATGGTGGTTCTTCGTTTTAATTATCATATCAACGTATACAGCAAATTTAGCAGCTTTCTTAACCATAGAGCGACTTGTAGTCCCTATAGAATCTGCAGATGACCTGGCAGGGCAGGACGAAATAAAGTATGGGACTATTCTATCAGGAACCACACTCAGCTTCTTTAAGGTATTAGTCAGGCATTTAAAGTGATTCTAAAAGCAACCTTAAAGCGGGGATTTATGAAATTAATTTGAATATGACCCCAGCGTTTATATATGTAAAGGAATAATTTTGAATGACCAGTTGACCCAATTTTAGAAATTCCTTGGTCATCTGGGGGCTGTCATATCAAGAACGATATGAATTGCATTAAGACGAAAGTTTAAGTAGACTGAATATAAAGTATATGAAAAGGGAATAAATTATATGAAAAGGGATGAATATTTAGTGCAATACTGTTGCAAAAAGCATCACCAAAATATATCGATTCATAGAACAGGGGAGGAATGGAACATTTTTTTATTTGAACCCAATCTCTTAATAAGTTCTGCCTGTACGGCCTTGTCTATTTCCATTCTCGCTCTCATTTCACTGTCTGTTTCTAGACTCCCTTTTCATCAGGAAGTGTTATCAATATTTAGTATACCTTTCTTTCAGAGTTCAGAAGTACCTACATACAAAACAATGTGGAGTTACATGAAAGGAAATTTAGAAAACCAAGATATTATGATGAAAACAATACAAGACGGAATAGACAGAGTGCGTACATCGAAAAACAAATACGCATTTCTCATAGAATCAACTTCTAATGAATATGAGAATAGCCGAGAACCATGTGATACAATGAAGGTTGGACGTAACCTTAACAACAAAGGATTCGGAATAGCCACTCCTTCAGGATCACTCCTCAGGTAATATCTAATCCTCAAATATTTTAAGGAATGATCGGCGTTTTTATTACATATACGGAAGTATGCATGCTATTGTTAAGACACAAATTCATTTTGGAATGCGTCACTTGCTAGTTTTAATGTAGTAAAAATTTAGTATCCAAAAGAAGGATACAACATATTCATTAAAATCTTTACTATTCCTGTACTTAAACCTTTCAAGAGGTTATTCAGTTTAGAAGTGCAGTCTTATATTTGCATAAAAACGACACCTTTTTATATCAAATGTATTTTACTCTACTTCTCAAAAGTACACCACAGGCGTGTTGCAATATTGAGCAAAAGGCAAGTTAAATAAATGCACGTCAGTGTTTTGTTAACAGATATATGGTAACTTGGGTGAGTAGTCGTGCCGGAAGGAAAACTTGCCATAACTTAAGCGATACTGTTGAATTCGCGCAATTTAGAAATCCCAAACGGCTCTAAAATTAGAATATGCACAAATACAATATAAAGTTGCTGAGATTTAGATATAACATCCATAGATTTTCTTAGGGTTTTCCTTTGTTTTCTTGTTCTGTCTCTCTTTTTTCGTAGCGTGAAAATCATGAATAATTCACGAATATTAATGTAAGAGAATAGATTTGTGTTGTAATTTGAATGCAGAATAAAGTTCTAGTTAGGTTAGGGTCAACAGTGGGATCTGGATGTATTAAAACCGAAGGGCGTGGGTGAGTTTTTTTCATCGAATTAAACATTCTTTTTTTACGAAGTAGCTTGATTAAAATAATAAGCCGGGATTTTTTAAATCATTTCAATCAAAGGGTGATTCAATAAAACGGGATTATCTTTGTGTAGGTTCAAATTTAAAACGATTTACAAGAAAATAAAACATAAGTTGGAAGTACATATGTATATGAAATCCTGCCTCATTTATGGCAATAACAGTGATCTAATTTCTGACAGTAAGAAGAATCCTTATTTTCATACTTTTTTTCAGGGATGAGCTTAACTTAGTTGTGCTTGAATTACATGAAGACGGAACATTACTTCGGCTAAAACAGAAATGGTGGCAAGACAAGAGTCAATGCGCCCCAGATGGAAGTCAGGTAATTGATAATAATTGTTCATAAATATTGAATTTCATAACATGAAAAGCACAGATATCAAGACTACATCACGTTGGTGGAAGATCCCTGTTCTATCTCCCATGGAGGAATGCTATCTTCATTCTTCTTTGTGGTCCCTTGGCAAACCTCTTTGTCTACGTAAATGGTATACTATTACCTTATAAGATGAAATATTTTAAAAGACTCCAATTCAGGTGTTTGTTACTATTTCACAGGCTGTCTAACATAGCCAAGGGAGTTGAAATTTGAGGTTTCTGATAATGACGTATAATTGGCTAATTAGAATATAAGCACGTAGTGTCTTTTAGATTAGAATTATTGGTTGAAGTGTTATTCATAGTACAGGATGGTCCACTATGGTCTATACCAATATTATCACCATGGAAATACAACTTATTATTGTATTATAAGTGTTAAATGAATTATTGTTCTTTAGGAGTCCTCTGGGAAGAGGGCGCTGTCTCTCAGCAACGTAGCAGGTGTATTCTACATTCTCATTGGTGGCCTTGTTATTGCTGTTGTGTTTGGAGCTGTTGAATTTACAATGAAGCGCTTACATCTAGTACCAAAGGTAAAATTTGCTTAAATATCATTCAATTTGAAAATTGCTCTTTTCTATTCTTATTTCATTCCAGAAGACAGTGATAAATTTTAATTGGCATTACGGCACGGTTCACTTGCAGAAAAGGAAAAACAGAAGTCTGCAAGGTCCAATGCTATAAAAAACATGATAATCTAATGTTCAATGTGTAAGAATAAATTAAGCTGGATAATACTTTGAGAAAAGCAGACCATTAGACGACTTAAGTATTTTCTCAGCTGAAACGCTTTGTCGAAGTTGTTTCGATTGACCGTTGGGGTCTAACGCCCTTTTTGTTGAGCCCTGTGGATAAATTTTCTGCTAAGATTATTACTAATGAATTCGAAGCAATGCAAAGTTTCCAATAGATGTTGAAAAAAGAGTAAGAAAAGATAACCCTCCCCGGCCAAACACGATTTGGTATCTTTTCTCTGTTGCTTTCTTGATTACAATTAGTTAAGAATGTTTTTTTTCAACAAAAAGACCCCCTAAAACCACTACATCATTCTTCTAACATGTTTTTAATAGGCCAAGATCCGGTCTGTATAATAATTCCGTTTCCTCATGCGACTGCAATGCCTCAATTTTATTTGGATGAAAATAGACAGAAGTCCACATACTAGTTTTATCAAGCTCTCATAATTTAATGGAAATAAAGATAAAAAAACAAGTGTGGAGCAAGGTAAATCAACAACAATATACATTGCCATCTATTTGTCTTCAATTTGATAAGAATGATTTGATTACCTTTTTCATAATTTCAGCAATTTTATTTAAGAGGAAAAGAATCATCTGAATTGAAATTAATTGGAACTCCGTCTGAACGTGAAAATGGAAATGCTGTGGATTGCAGAGATTTTACAGACAATTTTGGCATCGCCAAAAACGATCCACCCGTGAGTTATGTAATTTGGAAGATTAATGTGCATCGAAAAATAATGTATTTTACAACGTTTTAAGCAAGCCCGTAGTTTTGAGTCCATGTTTTATTGTATTGTAGTTGTTGTCTTTTATTTAGAGAAAAAAAAACGTGAAATGATATCATTGGTGCGTCTCTCGTCTTCTTCATTTATGATTCAGAAGAGACATGCGTTTCTTGGTTGACTTGTTGGTTGGTTGTTTAACGTCCCACTCAAGAATATTTCACTCATATTGAGACGTCACCGTGTGCAAGGTGAAGGGTGACAAATTTTGCCTATGCTCGGCACTTATGGCCGTAGAGCAGGGAGGGTTCTTTAACGCGCTATCATCTACTGTTACACCGGACCTCGGTCTTTACTGTTTCATCCGAATGACAGGGACGGCCAACCGCAGCGTGATCGGCGGAACGATTTGTCATTCATTCTCAGAAGATAAGAAATTGTAACAGATAGCCCATTTCAAAGTGCATATAGAACGCGAAAAAATTATTGTTGCTTAGTTGGTCGAATTGCCAAGCATAGGTCAAAATTTGAAAGGCTTTACCGATATTCGGCGACGTCTCCCTATGAATGGGACAGGTTTGTTTGTAACGTAAAGTAATTTTGACACTTACAAATTGTTCATATTCTTTTCATTCTATCTCAACAGGAATTTGGTCAACCTTTCATTGGATTTGAAGGTTTTATGGCGGAGAGGAATGGACACACCGATGTCTGAATGACCCTCAAGTTTTGTTTTGTTTTGTTTTTCTTACAGAATGATATTTCATAAAACCTATGCAACCCGTTTGTCAAAATCAGCTCACCAGTTTTGTAAACTTTCATTACACTGTATACAGGAAAAAGTTTCGCTCCTCTCGCCCTCATCGTTATTTGGTGAATTCAAAACTGGGAGAATTCAAAGAGGTAAATTCATTGAATAACATTATGTGGAGACAGGATAAATTTAGATACTAGTAAAACTGCACTCTGTACACTGTAACTGATTTTCTGTTATCACATGAAATTAAAGGTATACAGTGCCCAAAATGTTAAGATTATATACAATTAGATAATGAGTATACGGTAATTAGGTAAAAAGGACATATCGATGCTTGCGCAAAATTCAGATTTAACATCAATGAATAAAATTCATTTAGCAAAGTAAGGTCAATAAAGTTTTATTATGAAGGACATGTGTTCTTTTTGATTTACGCACTGTAATATATGTTTTGCCTTGTCAAATGTAAAGCTCCTGATTTTCATTCCCACGACAATAGTATCTCCAATGGTGATGGAACGTAACTTTACATGACCTTCCCGCTGAAAAGACATTAGCTTGGGACAGCGTATTCTAGGGTAATTCCAACACTAATAGAAACAATAGCCCGGCAGAAACGTTATCGAGTATCACATGGAACATGAATGTTTTCCATTGAAATACTTATGCTATGTAACATAACAATATGAAAATGTATCTGAAAATCAATGCGACAGAACGTTTTGACGTTCCTTTTATTTGTACATCTACATGTACTTCCAATTTATGGATACGTGACCAGGTTTTATGTACCCACAATTTGAGCAATAATTTCATTATGTTCATNNGCAAAGATATGCTGTTGCCTTCAATTCGACATTTAGATATATCGACGATTTATCTATTAACAAAAATAATTTTCATTCATTTGTCAATTCGATGTTTGCTAGTGAACTCGGGAGAAAGTTACTATATAGTCTTCAACGCCTGCTTCTGACTTAGATATCTTGTTGAACATAGACGTAAACGGTAAACTGACAACTCAACTTTTATGAAAAACAAGATGGCTTTAGTTTCACACATACCAAAATATCAATGTATAAATGAAGCCAAACATTCAATGAATAAATATTTAATGTGATATCACAGAAATAAAGACTCACGCTCCATAAAGGTGCACATACATATAATTTACAGTGTAATTAGACATTACAAATAAAATTCGTCAAATTTAGACAGACGGTCACATTGATAATTTGTTTTGCAAAACGTGTGTCTTTTAAATTTACATAATTAATAATAAAGAGATCCGACACACACATGCACACAAGAGACGAATCATCGATATCTATATTTACAATGCATGTATTTAAAAAAATATTGGTTTATCGATTTGAATCCCGAATAAAATAGCTCAAGAGAAATAAAAATGAACATGTAGGTATTGTTTTCGAGAATATGAAAAAAAAATATACATTATATATGTATATGACACATCTGCAATTTAAATACATTAAGAACCAATAATTTTTCCATTTCAATTCTCTTTTCAACAAAAATATGAAGAACGAAATTAGAATTTGCCAAGATTATATTAAATTTTCCTGCGATGACTATGAATTCAGTACAAATATCGCTCAGAATCTAGGAGACCACGTTAGTCAATGAAAGAATCAATGTTTTAATTTTAAATGCAAGTTCTAATTTTTAAGAGTTTAATTTCTTTCGGGCTAAAATTTGCTCTTAAATGAAGTAAATGCCCCATTTACCACTGACTGTACTAATATTTATATATGTACCTGCAAATCAGATTATATAATTGTATTAGCATTGATAAAGTAATTATGTATAAATTTTGAATATCATAATAATGAGGTTTGGAACAATATCTACATCGATTATATCCGACATAAAAATCAGAAAACAAGAAAAAAGCATGATTTTTGGTTCTCAGATATAGAATACCGGTAGAAAATATTCTAATTTAATGTTTATCGATATAATAACATCCTCATGTGTATCTGGGTCTCCTGCTCAGAAAGACTTCTTTTATATTGTCATATGTGTACCGTGTCGGTACAAATCAGTACCTATACAACGGCCCCCTTCCTATAAAGACCGCTTTGCTTTTATTTCTGGCATCTTTATAAACAGATTTTTTAACTGTATATAGAACCAATTTATTAAAACTTTTAATATTAACATCAAAACACAAACATGCTTATTTTTCGGTATCTTAAAGAAAGTTTGTAGTAGAAAGGAACATGGCGACATAAACCATCTTCAAAAGCGATGACGTAGTTCACATGATTATATTTCGTGGTTCAGGAAGTCCAAAGTCGCAGAAGTACACTTATCGGACTTCTTTACCGTAGCTTTTACTCCAAGTTCGGTTCCACCAAACATTAGCTGGACGCCAATCGCTCTCTTCAATCCCCCCTCTGTGTCTGGCATATCAACATTAAGCTGCCCAAGGTAGGTGCAGCTTCTTTCAGTGACGTATCGTGGGTTATGCTCAGTCGAAACGTAGACCGCAAGATTCACTTTGGTCTGAGAGGCATACGTTGGATAAAATAGATGTTCTTCGGTTTCCTGACCGACAGCAATCGACTGACCGCAATCTGCCTCTTTGAAAAATCTTTCTCTGCATAGGTCACACCCGTCTGCAACGAATCTTTTCTCAGGTGGATCGAAGTCATCTTTAAATGTGTCGTTGACTTTAATACCGTATGTGAACTTACATATTCGTGACTGGATGACCTTGGAATTAAAGCCAAACAGAACAGCGCCTTTCAAGACGGACAATCCAGCTTCACTGGGGTTGATGACACGCTTGCGCGGAAACCGATTCTTTACTGCATGTCTCAGCATTGGTGATTCAGAGAATCCGCCTACCATTAGGATAGTATCTGTGCCCTCAACCTCTGGCTGCTCAAAGATTCTCTCCACGTGTTCCATTATGCATTGGCAGGTAATTTTGAAGAGATCTTTAGCAATTTCGCAGTTCATCCTTAATTTGTCTCCGATCCATGCCAGTTTGTCGCCATATTTGCTTGAAGAACTTCGAGAACTGCTGAGGTTCCTCTGTCCTTTCATTTGCTGGTACAACTCATTCAAGGCGATGGGTAGCTTGAATGTCGTCTTGCTATCCATTTCAGGGGTTATTGTTCGCTTCTTGATTTCAAAATCCCGACTTAATTCTAAGTAGTCAATGCGATGCTCCTTTTTAAACGTCTCCAATACACCCTTGCTGACAATGTCGGTCAAAAACTCTTCAAAAGCCTCGTCAATTTTGATGCCACCCCAACAACCCCCGTTTGCCTTATATATTTCTTTCAGCAGTCCGTCTCTTTGCACCTCTTGAACTGTGATGTCAATAGTCCCACCTAGGAAATGTAATAAGAAATATTTCATATGATCAAAGCATCATGTTCGGTATGCTGACATATGTCTCTCTCTGAAAATAATCTCTTTTTACGCAAGAAAAGGATTTATTATCTTCTCCTTGTATAAAATGAAATATAATTCATAAACAAAATAAAGATTTCACAGATATGAAAGGATTTCCATCTGAAAATTACCTTATCTTTATCAAATACAGAGTAGAATGGAATGACCCATGGAGAGAAATCTTGAAATACTATATTGAAGACATATTCTTACCCCCTGCATCTAGAACCATATATTTTGTGCCAGGCTGGAAAACATCAATGGTGGATGCTGACGATTTTTGTTGATCTCTATTCATGGGAAGGTGCTTGCAGTAAATTGCGGCAGCTTCTGGTTCCAGTGCTATTAATAGTTGTCCGTCAGGGATACCAGCCTATTATATCATATAGAAAAAAAAACTAATAACGTAACCAATCAAATTACTACTAAAGTTTTAATGAACATGAATACATTGTAACTTCTGTTACTTTGGTGACATTGGTTTAGAAAAGCATACATCTTGTTTTTGTTCACTAAAACATGTCTCGCATATTTTATTCGAATTTGAATATAGACTGATGCTGGATGCTACAGGTCAACAGAGTATGTTTAATCCTAGGCCTCTCTGACACTGAACCAACCCCCAGATGTTTGGAGGCTCGTGTTTGACCTGAATTCACATTGTTTCTATATTGCCTTAATGTATGGTAGCTCGGTATCTGTCGTTTATATATTCGGAACTCAAATTCTGTGAATAAATCGTTTTCATAAACATGAATAATGAAGAGTAAAGGAAAAAGATGAAGGTGTATCAAAAAGAGGAGTTTTCGGATATTTTGTATTATGCTGTCCCCTCCTACTTAACTGTTAGCCTCGGGTCTAAGGAAACAATGTGTTTCTGTCATTCACACAATTCTTGTTCACTTAATACTAGTCAACATAATCTAATCAACGCCTAATTATATTTGCAGAAAAGGTCTGATCTTATCATATAGCGTTTTGAATGAACGTGAACAATGTGAATTCACAATGTTTGAATGTTTTGAAAGCACAATGTTTGTGGCTTGTATATAGTAAAACATACAAATGAGTGTTTAGAAATTTTAAAACACGACCCAGCTGCACAATGCATTATCAAATTAAATGTATTTAGCCACTAGATACAACGCTATTGCTGAATTATTTAATAAGTTAATTACAAGTTAACTAATGAGGATTTTATTTTAGAGTTACCACAAATACAAATTTAACTATCGTCAAGTTCATACTTAAATTTAACTACGAATTAAACTATTGTGCAACTGGGTCCAGATGTTATATTTCATTTACTATCCACGCCGAATCATGATAACATTGGCCGCATCATTGTTTTTATCTTTTTTTTTTTTACTGGGTTATAGTATGTCGTTGTTCCGTTGTAGTCGTCCGGTGTGAACCGGAAAGACCTGTTTTTCAGTCAAACAAATGCGTGACTACCCCCTCCCCTCCCCTCCCCCTGCCTTCGGAGTAAATATTAAAACTGAAATCCCATGTCAAACTAGGTGTCTTTATGTTAAAGTTCACATAAGGCTCAATGATTCGAAGTGCATGACCAGAATCCTAACATTGTCGCCTTTTTAGTGGCGTTCGGCACTTCCATTAATAAATTCTTGAGTAGGACCCTAACAAAATATAACAAAATTATGATTTTTTAAATTTTCATTTATTAATTTATTGATTATTTTTATTTCTGGCAAATTTTGCAAGTTATACAAGTATCTATCGTGCATAAATATTTATTTGCCTCAACTATAAGCTTGCCTAGTATTTCGAAAGGGGAATAACTCTGATATACCCTAGTGTAATATATCACCATAATCTTACATACAATTTAATTTTATTTTGTTGCTGCATCGTGTCTGACTCTCAAGAGAATTTTTTTTACTTATTTAGAGAAGTCAGTCAAATGAAGAGCATCACTGACATATCTTGATAGGTCCACATAGGCGGATCTAGAACTTTTTCAAAGGGGGGGTCGGATTTTTTCCCTTAAATTCCGTCACTTTTTTAAAGACTCAATTGCGCATAAGTTATTGATATACTGTGCTTAGGTCGTCCAGAGATACTCAGTGGTAGTCAAAGGGTGGGGATATACCCCCGGGAGCTGATGAGTTGTCACACTTTTT